>JARHVA010002552.1:1292500-1525000 GCA_037957365.1 Torreya grandis | reverse complement strand
AATTTAATTGACCCAATAGTGGTTATTCTATGTCCTCACATCACACCAATTATTTTCCTTGATTTTTTAGCTTGGAAAAATAAAATAAACTTGCTTTTGTTCACAAAATTATTTATTTAGGTACTTTCTCTCTATGGTATTCATTATTTATATTGATAAAAAATATTAATGTGTGATGGTCAACCCATATCATTTTCAATTTAAATGTTTCCTCAAAAAAATGCACAGTAAAAAATAACACTATTTTTTTTTGAATTTATAACTTATAATTTTTAAAACTCAATACATACCTTACAAACTCTTTTTATTAAAACAATGGCCATATAAGCAAATTTTTAATGTTGTAACAATAATGTAAGTAGTCGATAAAAATTTCAAATGTAGATGAATCTTTTCATACATTTATGTCTAGAATTAGAAAGTTTATCATCAAACATTAATTAAATTTCCACATTAGAAATCCATTCAAATACAATATAACAAATCTAACAGAATAGATGCATCAACATCTATTACCCTATGCCAATAATTTCATAACTAAACATCATTACATTCATTAAACATAGACAATCACAAGAAATAAACTTATTTGTTACATGGTGAAAAAGATGATGTCATTGGTGTGAAAATAAATAAATGTTAAATCTAAATGGAAATGTTGTCTAGAATTATACTACTTGTCAGTCTACCTTTCTTTGAGAGATCAGAGGTGCCCAGATATAGTATTGTATATGACACTTGTGATGATCTATACCATTTCTTTTAGTTTGGATACTTGTTTCTCATCGACACATTCTTCTCCACACTTACAAATAATGAAGATAATCACCCAAAAAATTCTTTAATGCCCTCTTCTTCATTCCATTCAGGAGTGGAGTCCTTCACCTAACCCAAATACAATTCATCAATTGAATGTTTAGACAACATCTCTAGCACTACCCTCATCATGGTGGCCTAAAATAGACTGGATGTAGATTTGAGTAGGTATGCCTCTAGGTCTTTCACTATTATGGTATATTTAGAGAAATCTTTATAGGGAATGAAGTGAATGTTGATGGTGGATATATTGGGTATGTATCCTCCATATGCATATAATATGAAGTTTATGGCTATGTGGTGATAAGATATGACCTAGATGATGGTGTTAATTGACTCAATTACTTCATCCATAAACTCAATATAATACTACCCACTTTCTTTCTTCAGGTCTTCATGTCCCACACTCATGATCTCCTTCTACCATGCTTACACTTCTTTGTCTTTTTTAATTTTTACATCACTCTTGTAGCACAGAGATAAATAATCACTTATCCGTTACTTTAAGGTAGACTAGATCTTTAGGGCATTCATCACATAAGGATATTCATTGATAATCAACCTCAACCTAAACATGTATCATTGTATCTGGAATTGTTATCCATGAAAAAATCCCCCAAACTTATGTTAGATAAAAATATAATCCATATATATGTTCATATTATTCTTCTCTTGTTTAAAATGGGCATGTGTCCATTCTTCACGATATTAGAATACTATGTATTACCAAAAACCCTTATCTTATGTAGAATGGGATTAATTGATAGAATTATTAATGTCTTGTGTAAAATTAGGTACAAGCCCATTCTAATTAAGATATAAAATATCATCTCCATTTTATTACAATGCATTGTTAATACCAAATACACTAATATAAATCTAATATCACATAGACACATTTCATCCTCATGCATATACATCTCAGGTCTAATTATGTGGCATGTCATTGGTTACAATCAATTATACTATGAATTACATATGTAGTTGTTTGATGTTATGGTAAAATCAAAAAGTTTTTTCATACACTATTATGTCTAGTATTCTACTAAAAAATCATCCCAAGATTATGTTACAACATGTTGATTAGAAGGTAGATGTTCATATTATTCTTATCTTTTTCATAATGGGCATGTACCAATTTTACACAAGATTGGAATATTATCAATAATATATTCAAGAAATAGTGGGTCCCTAGTTGATTTGAAAAAAATGGGGTGTCTAAGTGGAAGTTGTTGCAAAAAATATTTCAGGTCTAATTATCTGTGGGATGTTGCTAGTTACAATAGATTATATTGTTGGAAATATCATCATTGATGTTAAAGGTTTAGCATTATTCGTGATAAAGGCCCCATTGCATTTAATGTTGTTGGTAATAAATATATCTTGGCTAATATGAGTTAATATTTATTTAATATTAACGAATATATTTTTGGTTGCATATGAGACAAAAGAAGGGCCCATGGAGAAGTCAAAGATCCATGAGATAAAGACAAAAGAAGGATGGGACACATTTTCCCATGAAGAGTCATCTTGGGGAATACCAAGAGTCACCAAGTGAAGACAAAAGAGTAAGGGCAAATTTCTCATTAAGGGACACTTTAAGGAATACGAAGAGTCACCAAAGATAAGGACAAAAGTGGGAAGGATGTTTTTGGTCATGAAGGGTCACCACATGACTTTTAAAATGCTTAGATATGAAGGGTCATCCAAGATTGGTGCCATTTTCCATGAGGATTGAAGGGTCACAAAAGGAGAAGGCCAAAGGTCATTTGGAAAGCTACAAATAAAGGCTTGAGTAGCCATTTGTAATATGAAAGTGAGAGGTTGATTTGATATTATAATATCTAGCCTAGAAGAGCAATTGTGAGAGATGATATGATTTATATTTGTCATATCTAGCTTAGAAGAGCAAAGGTGAGAGAGAGAAGAAGGAGATGTTGTATTGATCTATCATTTGTTGAGATAGCAACATTGAGAGATAGGTGTGTGGTATACACAAAGGGGTTCGTGCTCCTGTGGGTTGGTGCTCACGAATTTTTGCTGAGTTGGTGCTTGGCAAAGGGGTTGGTGCTCATGTGGGTTAGTGCTCATGAATTATTGTTGGGTTGGTGCTCAGCAAAGGGGTTGGTGCTCCTGTGGGTTGGTTCTCATGAATAGGTGCTGGGTTGGTGCTCGGCAAAGTGGTTTGAAGCTCCTGTGGGTTGGTGCTCATGAATTGTAGCTAAGGTTTGTACTTGGAAAATGGGTATGGTGCTCCTGTGGGTTTGTTCTCACTAATATATTTGAGATTGATTCTCCATGGTTTTTCCCACATTGGGTTTCCACATTATATTTGGTGTCTCTCTCTTGTGTGATGTTTATTGTTTGAGTTTTATTGCATATCTTGAATTATTGATTAAGTAGAATTTGATAAAGGGAAAGTTTTATAAGATATATAATATACTAATTCACCCTCCCTCTCAGCATATTCCATCCTTAACAATTGGTATCAGAGCAGGTTCCTTTAGAAAGGGTTTAACAGCTTGAAGGTAGATCAAGGAAAAGCACAGATGGCCAAGTAGCTAAAGAAGGAGAATTAAGAATTGAAATCTGTGGTTGAAGCTCTTAAAGAATAGGTGTGTATCTTGGATTCTAAGTTGGCTATAGAAGTAAAAGAAAATAAGATATTTATTTAGGATCTTAAGAATCAGTTAGAGGTTGCAACTTCAATTTTAACATCAAATGAAGAAGAGTGTAATCAGTTGAAGTTTGAGTTAGTTTCTTTAAAAGATAATCATGAGAAGCTTATAATCAAGGTTGAGAAATATCATGAAATATTGGTCCAAGGAAATAAGGATGTAGGTTTTGAAGGCAAATCAAAGAAGTCGATCAGGCAGCCCGATGCTTTCAAGTTTTCAAATTCTTTTCATGGCTGCTATTTTTTTTGTCATCATGTTGGTCATAAGGCAAGAGACTATATGAGGAGAAGCAATCAGTCAAAGGGAGATCTCAGTCACATTGAAGAAAAAGGTATGAGAAATATTGTTTGCTTTTGTTGTCATGAGGTTGGCCATATTGCTAGATTATGCCAAAATAAAGTAAAGAGATATTCAATGTATTACAAAGGATTTAGAGACCCTAGAAAATATGAGAAAAGACATATTTAGGTTTGGAGACCTAATATAGTAAAGGTTGTTTAGGTTGAGGTTAAGAGTGAAAATGAATTACTTGCTATAGTAGATAAAGAATTAGATAAGAAGGATTGTAAAGAATCTCTTGTTACATTTGATCATGAGCTTTGTCAAGATAAGATAGTTGTAAAAGTTGAGAAAAAGAAGAACATCATAAATGATAAGGTTAGTAAGTCAAAAAGGTTAGACATGCTTAAATGGATTCTAAAAAAAAACACAAGAAGATCAAGGAAGAAACAGAGGAGATGTGAGAATCTCCTGAGATTTATTTCTAGAACCCTTTTGTGTGGGGGTGTCTCTTCTAGGCTTTAAGGAGAAATTTTTAAGAAATTTGAAGCATGGTGGATGCTATTGGGTCTTGGATATTTTGCATGACAAGAAGGTGAGTTGACAAATTAATTTTTATATCTTTTGAGGGAATATATTTTTGAATAAAATTTTGCATCAGTATTATGGTTTGAGGCTATTAGAATGATTCTTGCATATGCAGTGTTTCAAATGATTATGGTCATAAGAAATTAGAATGTTGAAAAAGAGCTAATAGTTTTAGAGAGAAAGAAAAGGATACTCATGTAGATTCAATCAAGAAGGATCAAAGTTTCAAAGCTCCATTCATCAGGAAGAAGGTTCAGTCGTGTTCATGGCAGAAGAAACAACCTGAAGATTCTATGTTGGTGCAAACAACTTTGCATGTAAGAGATAAATATTAGCCATGGTTTGTTGATAGCGGATGTTTGAGGCATATGACTAGAGATAAGAGTAAAGAAGATCAATGGTGGTACAATGAGATTCAGAGATAAAACCACTGCCAAGATAGCCAGAAAAGGTAATTTATTTTTGGATAATAGTAGAACCAAGACTAAGAATGTTTTATTAGCATAATATATTGAGTGCAAGGCAAATATGTGATCAAGGATACACCTTAAAGTTTCATACAGAAGGAAATATTCAAATGAGTTGATTGCAGATTCTCAAAGGACAGGTAAAATCAATATCTTCTCAAAGATCGATGAGAGGAATTGGGAGTAATTTCTATTACTTCCTGCCATTGATGTTAAGCATCAAGTGAGGGGGAGCTAAGTGTTAGCTCTAGGTAGGCCCTTTTCCATTGATGTCAAAGGGGGAGAATAATAAGTACAGGTACAAGTATAGGTATAGGTGCAAAAAATAGGTACAGGGAACATGTATAGGTTGCTATAATAAGGGGGAGTTACTGTATATTTTTAGATGATGGTATGTGCAAGTGGCAGGATGTGGTAATTTTAGTATTGAGTTTGCCATCAATGAAAAATGGGGAGATTATTGGAAATATTGTCATTGATGTCAAAGGTTTAGCATTATTGGTGATAAAGGCCCCATTGCATTTAATGTTGTTGGTAATAAATATATCTTGGCTAATATGAGTTAATATTTATTTAATATTAACAAATATATTTTTGGTTTCATATGAGACAAAAGAAGGGCCCATGGAGAAGTTGAAGAGCCACGGGATAAAGACAAAAGAAGGATGGGACACATTTTCCCATGAAGAGTCATCATGGGGAATACCAAGAGTCACCAAGTGAAGACAAAAGAGTAAGGACGAATTTCTCATGAAGGGACACTTTAAGGAATATGAAGAGTCACCAAAAATAAGGACAAAAGTGGGAAGGACGTTTTTGGTCATGAAGGGTCACCACATGACTTTTCAAATGCTTGGATATGAAGGGTCATCCAAGATTAACACCATTTTCCATGAGGATTGAAGGGTCACAAAGAGGGAAGGCCAAAGGTCATTTGGAAAGCTATAAATAAGGGCTTGAGTAGCCATTTGTAATATGAAAGTGAGAGGTTGATTTGATATTGTAATATCTAGCTTAGAAGAGAAATTATGAGAGATGAATATGATTTGTATTTGTTATATCTAGCTTAGAAGGGCAAAGGTGAGAGAGAGAGGAAGGAGATGTTGTATTGATCTATCATTTGTTGAGATAGCAACATTGAGAGATAGGTGTGTGGTATACACAAATGGGTTGGTGCTCCTGTGGGTTGGTGCTCGACAAAGGGGTTGGTGCTCGTGTGGGTTGGTGCTCACAAATAGGTGTTGGGTTGGTGCTTGAAAAAGGGGTTTGAAGCTCCTGTGGGTTGGTGCTCATGAAATATAGCTGAGGTTTGTACTTGGTAAAGGGGTATGGTGCTCCTGTGGGTTTGTTCTCATGAATATATTTGAGATTGATTCTCTGTGGTTTTTCTCACATTGGGTTTCCACGTTATATCTGGTGTCTCTCTCTTGTGTGATGTTTATTGTTTGAGTTTTATTACATATCTTGAATGTTTGATTAAGTGGAATTTGATAAAGGGAAAGTTTTATAAGATATATAATATACTGATTCACCCCCCCCCCTCTCAGTATATTTCGTGCTTAACAACAAATTAATTAGAAGGTGGATGTTCATATTATTCTTATCTTGTTCATAATGGGCATGTACCAATTTTACACAAGATTGGAATATTATCAATAAAATATTCAAGAAATAGTGGTTCCCCAATTGATTTGAAAAAATGGGGTGTCTAAGTGGAATTTGTTGAAAAAATATTTCAGGTCTAATTATCTATGGGATGTTGCTAGTTACAATAGATTATATCATAAAAAGCATATGTAGCTACCTGATGTCATGGTATCATTGAAAAGTTCTATAGTATATTATTATGTCAAATACTCCACTAAATAATCCCTCCAAGGTTATGTTATAGAAAAATGTAAACAATGTGGATGTTCATATTATTCTTATCTTGTTCAAAATGGGCATGTTCCCATTCTACAATATATTGGAACACTATTAAATGCTAAAAATCCTTATCTTGTGTGGAATTGGACTGATAAAATTCTTAGTGTCTTGTGTAAAATAAGGCACAATCCCATTCTGTTCAAGATATAGAATATTATTAACATTTTGTTATAATGAATTATTAGTACTAAATATACTAATACAATTTTAATATAACACAAACACATGTCATCCTCCTGCATATATATTTCATGTCTGATTCTCCATGGGATACCACTAAATACAATTGATTATATTGTGAATGACATATGTAGTTGTCTCATATCATGTTAATGTCACAATGTTCCATGGTATAATCAATCCCATGCTAATAATTTGGATGGATTTCATAAAATTGGAACATGCCCTTTTCGAAAATAGATAATTCTCACATCTTCAATTATTTAAATAGTAGCCTAGACATTCAAATAATATTGGATTCTTAATTGATGATGTTTGTATATCTTTTCTAGATATTTGGGCATGTGCCGAATCCATACTATCAATGTAAGTCCAATGTTATAACTTAAAATCCAATACTCTCAGCTTGTGTGTAAGGGGCACATTTTCATTTTACACAAGATATAAATAAAGTATTCTTAATTAATAATTTTCTTAAAATAGTATTAATATATTAGTATAATGGGGCATAACATGATCAATTCTTTCTCTATGCTCATAATATATTTAATTTATAATTTATGTACAAAGGGCATGCCACACTCTCATTAATATTAGTCTTAATTTAGTAATTTAGGGTCATTGGCACATGTCCATTAAACACATTCAATGCCCATTAGATTCTTAATCCATAATATTCACAATATATTACAAGAATTTTGTATTACAGGTAATTGTATTCATTCTAAATAGGTTAAAAAGAATTTAATAAATTAATAATCAAATCTTATTATCTTGTCTATAATATAGGTCTTTACTTATTAATATATTCTTATTTTTTAAGACATAAATATCAATCACTCATTTTAAGGTAGTAGCTCACATTCAGAGAGGAATAAGTGTTATTTTTAAAATCATATCTCTTTCAACTATAACTATTTTTTCATAAGAAATAATTTTGTATATAAACATGAATAAGAAGTTGAATGAAGTTTAAATTATCACAAGTGATATATTACATAATATTTCATATCAATAATTTTAAAATGTTATATTCATTTTTTTTGGGACAAGAAAAAGGTCATGAAAAAGTAAAAAATTAGTTATTTTTTGATAATTGTGTTTCTATGGTATGAAATTTACATATAGATAAAGTGAACTTGGTGGATATTACACAAGGACTCAATAATGTATAATATTAAAATTTTGTGTGAAATCTACATTTGTAGTTATATAAGAGTCAAGCTAGACTTGGAAAATAAAGCTGAAAGTGAGGAAAGGATTGATAAGGTGATTATTCAAGTACCCATTTTTTTATTATTTTTGTGCGAAACTAAATTTGTATCCAACTTAGTAATATTACACAATAATATTACAATAAGTTTACACACAAGTATAGAGACACATGCATCATCATGGGTATCTTATTCTTAACCTATGTTAGTGTTTTACTTTTGGGAGTAAGAAACTAAGTTCTACTTGAACACTAGCATCCAAGGTCTCTCCATACAAATTTATTAAAACAACAGATGGAATGGGTACTTCTCCTAATAGATTAAAATTATCCTTTGTTGCCCTTTATTGAGAGAGACTTATGTAGTATCAACAAGAGGTGAATGAAAATCAATAAAATGAGCATATATAACCCCATGGTTACAATATAAAAATTCATATGTGGGAGGTTTCTATTTCTTATACTAATCATGCTAACAATAAAAAAAATTTAAGTGTAACAAGAGGTAATTCAGTGACCAAAAATATTGTAGAAGTAACGTTTGAAATGAAGGTATTTGAAGTGGAGATATAGAGTCTAAGAGATATGAGGATATTTCACCTTTCAAGGTGATATAGTGCTTTGGACATCTCTAAAATAACAAAAACTTTCATTGATATGTTGCCTCTAAACTCTCATCCATATTGACAAATGGACCAACCAAATTAGTCAATTTTTTGATGTGGTTGTCCTTGTAGAGGATATTTGGAATGTTGTAAAATATAATCCCGAAAGGATAAGTAGAAAACGTCACTTTTTCCATGTCAAATAATGGATACCAAGGATAAAATCTATGAACTAGACATCTTAACAAAGTTACAATTTATTGGTTCCCAGTTATGCAACTCTTGCACTCATCCTTGCACACTTGGATAGTATGGAAAACATGGCTGGTAAACACAAAATTATGTCATTATAGTCAGGAAAGGGTTTAGCACCAAGATGGATTGAACATAGACAATGACTTAAAGACACCAATAGAGGGTATGGTTAACCCCCATCTACTTTTGGCTTTTATTTAACCAAGGTAAGAGGGCATAAGGGGTATATTTATTACATGGAGGGACAAAAAAATTCAATATCCATGGGTATTATTGACACACAAACAAATATAATCAAGGCATAAACAAACTTGCACAGTCCACTAGAGAAGAGTTGTCATACAGGCTGGGAAAATGTTCTAAATAGACATAAGATACTAAATATAGATGGGAAAGTAACTGCAACCTTAGTTTATAAAGAAACTCTTAACAACTCAAGGCCAAATGAAAGATTACAATGCTAATATTTGAAGAATAAAACATAGATACATTTTAGATAGGCAAGATTCATGCATTTGCAAGAAAATAACACTTAGAATAGTCAACATGGTGTATTATTTGTACGGTATGGTAGGTAGGATGAGTTAGGTAGATATAAAGTGTGGTGTGGTGGATTTAAATTACAAGGAAATCCTTCAATAGGCATGTTATCATTAATTAAAAAAATACAAAATACTAGTAAATAAGATAAAGAACTTATAAGGAATGTTTTACATTCATTGGTATCAATATAATGAAAACATTCAAATGACATGTGAAACCCTCAAGCATACACTACAAGAAGAGATTCAAGCACTTCTTAAAATAATATCAATAAAACATTCCCTAATCATAGTGCAGAAAGGAGTCTATAACCTAAATGTATGCCTAAAATAATGCTATTGATAAACATAAAAATAAATCCCAATCAATAGAGCATGAAGAATATATTATTGCATTTCATTGACAAGATATAGTAGAAATCTCAAGTATTTTCCATTAGCTTGAAAATAAATATTACATACATCAGTGTTTAGAATGCTAACATAAGGAAATGCATGGTGATTTTGATCTTAAATAGGGGAGACATATACATGCTCTTAGAGCTTGCTAATGGTTTTATAATTACAACCATCTTAGTAAGAGATAAAAAATACACAAAATAAGAATCTCAAAAATGAAGAGGCCTCTACAAAGAGGAGATTTCTAGAAGTTGAAACATCTTAGGACCTATGAAAACTAATAACAAACTTTGAAAAGAGGATAAGCTCTCTTTTTATAAAAATTTCTCACACAAAATATTTTTTTGAGATGCTTCAACTAGAATATGCCTTTAATCATGCCTAAAGTCTCATTCTTTGTAAGAAAATAATCCTAAAATCAAGGGTTTATTATCAAACTTCTTCATGACAAAGATAGGTAGTGACCAGGATTATCAAACTTAATGTTTGATAATATAGATTTTCTAGATGAAACTTCAACCAGGTTATCACCATTGAGATAATGAAGTTTGAAGTTTCATCCAAAAAATCCAAAGGAGGGTATCCAATCATTAATTTGGACACTGGTAACTTGTGTTTGTTACCACCACTAAGAAAATAAGAAGTTTTATTTACTTATGGCCATAAGTCAAATTATGTTAGCTTGTCTTCAATGACATGATTGAATATGGAATTTGAAACTCTTTTTATCCTCAAGTCTAAAAAGTGACCTTGAAGCCGAGATAAAATCTTAAATGCTTCATTTTCAAATCAATTTGCCAAAAATCACTCTTTTGTGCATTCCACAATAGCCAACCCTACTTCAACAGTCTTACCATAAAATATCTTCAAGAACTTGGTAAATAGTTGATGGTATTCTTATGTAACATGCCATCTAGGTAATGAAAATAATCTTCCCAATAGTTTCACTAATTTCAACTAAACATCTACCTAATCTATTAGTAATTCCTGGGTTAGATTTGGAATGATAACTAATAGCATTTTAGGGACACATTAATAAATTTCAAAAATAATGTCATGATAATATTATGGAAGATCACTTCCAACAAGCTTTCCCTCAAGCATGACTAAAGTTAAAAATTATTAAACAATTGACTCCAACATTTTGGCATGATATAATTATAATTGTATGTAGCGTTGAACAAAAAATATTGAAATTCAATGTGTAGCAAGTGATGCATTGTTATTATTCTTTAAAAGGTTGCCAAGAATCACATCTAACATTTGTTGTGAGATATCCACACCTTTTTCCATATTCAATTTTATTTAGATTCCCCTCTACACCAATAATATTTTCATTGAGCTTGTTGAGGTCACCCTAAATTATAACTTACATATTGTGTAAGAGTGTTTGATCCATCTCCCACCCTAACACTACACATAATTATTCATAGAGAAAGGCCATGTCATCAGCCTTGATGAGAGAGAGAGGACATCATCCTTGAGTTGAGATTTATTGTTTCCTAGGACATCATGATGCTTGAGCATGAAGATCATGTGAGCCAAAACCGACTTGCTCTCCTCAGTTCCTTCTTGCACTTGCCCCTCCATTGTTGAAAAGTCATCAAATCATATTAACCAAACCATAATGTATGCTTTTGTAAATAGTTTGGCATATGGTTTGAAATCATCTTTCTCATTCCTCTACTCAGAAGTTTTCACTTACTCATCTGAAGGCATATGGCATAAATTTTGAACTTTAAATATATTTTTCAAGTTTACAGGCCTGGGATGTCAAAATGTAAAATGTAATTTTTTACTTTTAAAACTTGATTTTTGGCTTTGCACTTCCACTAATTTTTTCCACCACTTTTTCATTGATTGTGTGTTGTGGTTTTGGGAGATTGATTCTCAATTTACAACATATGTTTTTTAATACTTTATTTTTGCATGTTGGTTTCTTGGCTGAAATCCTTGCCAACATCCCACGTGGTCAATGCCTTCTTTTCTATTGGTTTGGGAACTCAAACTGCAATTTGCACATTATAAATTTGAACTTTTGACATTTTATTCCTGCTAACATTTCTACCAAAGCTTTTCATGCACTTTGTATCTTTAAAAACTTGATTTTGACCTTAAAAAATCCACCAAGTTTCGACATAGGCCCATGCCTTACCCTTTAAAAATTTTGTTTTATTTTTTGACCATTTCCACATGTATTTTTTCAACTTATATGTGGCCCCATTTAAACATTCCACATGGGTAATGAAGACCCCAATGTATACATGGAACAATTTTCATTGGTTGATTCTTATTGATGGCATTTATTTTATTAGTAGATGGTGGAATTTTGAATGGCTTTCACAATTTGTAACTCAAAATTTGCATTTGGCTATTGGTTTTTCCTAGAAACATTTCACTTGGGATTTCACATGGATTTTAAAATATGCAGATTGCATATTAACATATCACTGGATTATTACAGTTCCCTTCCAGAAACCCATAGATTTAAGCTTCTAAAAATAGTAAACTTGGTCTTATTAGTTTTTAAATATGCTTAGTTAACTACCTTATCTACCTAGCTTGATATTTATCACACACCTTATAGTGTCACTAAAACACAAAGACGTTAAGTGTTAGTCAAAATTGATATTTCATAGGGTTTACACAAATGCAAAAGTGGGATTTTTCTCAAGATGATACTTGCATATTGGGGTACCAATTTAGATATTTCAGACACTCATTCTTCAAGGAATAGGGAACAAATTGCATAGTGTAAGTTTGGGTACTAACACTGGCTCTCACTCAGGGATGTACACCCCTTGTGGGTGTGCAAAAAACACTAGAAAATAAGACCACGTGCCAATCCCTTGGGCCAAAGATTCAAATTGATAATTTCACAACAAAAACCCATATAAAATCAACTAGACAAGGGTAGAGCAACAAAAAGATATCAAGAGGATGTGAAAATGAACACATGACAAAAAAAACAAAAAAAACTATACAAACAAGGCCCAACACAAAGGAATAACAAAATGATAGAACAACAAAACTATACAGTGTACATTACTTTACACAAACAAAGACTTAGTCAAGGAAGTGTTTCAAATTTCTACCATTAATTGATAGCTCCAGTATCTCACCATCTAAGTCTCTCAAAAAGAAATTATTTTCCCCAATTATTTAGTCAATGAAATAAGGGCCCAACCACAAGACATCAAATTTTCCATGCTTGCCTTTCTCCTCATGTCTATTATCCCAACATTAAACTACGTCACCTACCTAAAAGGTTATTGGAGTGACATTTATACTTAATATCATTTTGAGTATTTCTATGAACTTGATTTGTCTTTCATGAGCTTGTCTTATATTTTCATCAATCTCAATAATGTGGTTCATTCTACTTTCATAGTGGTTGATTTCATCATCATCTTCTAACTGTTGCATGAACTGATAAGTTGGTACCTACAAATTCATATCCAAAATAACTTGAGCTCCATAAACAATATTAAAATGGATCCTACTTGTAACTCTCTTAGGCATGATCCTATCAGACCACAAGGCAAATTTTAGTTGTTAACCTCACTTCTTGTTAGCTTCCAAAGTTCATCTAATGATTTTGAGCAAATTCTATTTACTAGATTTTATTTGCCCATTACCCTAAGGGTTTTAGTTGGGTTAAGTCAATGTGATCCCTTAATCTTTGCATAATACCACCAAAGGTTTAGATATAAAGCTCATGACATTATCATCAATTACCATGATAGGCACACCAATTCTACAAATAATCTAAATCAATAGAATGTCTATAATCACCTAGTGTGTGGCCTTCTTTGTAGGGATCACCTCAACCCATTTCATGAAGTAATAAGTTGAAACAAATATCTACCCATTTCAAGTTCTTGATGGATAAGTTATTTCCAAATTGAAATCCATTCCCCATTATTTAAATGGGCCTTCAATCTTTACCAATTACAAGGGAAAAGAACCAAAAGCTTTTAACCTTCCAGTAAAGTGCTAACATTTCTCAAATTTTATAATTTTATATGTAACATCCTTGAATAATGATGGCCACCAATAACCAACTCTTATAATTTTACAAGATATGATTTTAGGTGAAAAGTAACCACCACATACTCTACTGTGAAAGTCTTCAATTAAACTAGCAGTTTCTTCCTTTACCATGCATCATAGGATAACCCCATTTGGATTCTTCCATGTAAGTCCATTTTTAGTCAAGAGATACTTTTGGGAAACATGTTTAATAATTATCCTTTGATTATTCTCCAAGTTAGGGGATAATTAAAACTCTAAAAGTAGTAAACAATGTCCTTATACCATAGAGATATGTTAATTTGGCTAAAAGAATCATTAATATTAAATATAGTAGTGTTTACCTCAATGGATTGTAAATTATTCTCAGCCATGAGCTTGGATAGACCCATCCCTCTCACCACCTTAGTGGTTTCAATCTCCATGTCTTACTCTCTTAACTTGTTAATCCACTTGCACCTCTTGTTGGATACTTCAATCTGAGTCAAGATGTCCTTCACCATTACATTCAAGATGTATGAAATAATCATTGAACTTAGAATATAACGTCTAAACATATTAATAGACTTCAAGAGAGTAAAATATTATTTTTTAATGATGATGTAGTTCATTTTAGATCCTTTCATAGATTTTCTAAAGAAAGCTATGGGATGCTCATGACCGTCACCATTCTTTTACAATAGAACTATAGCTAGATTACTTTGTGATGCAAAAGAGAATATTTGAAACTCCTTAGTGTAATCAAGAAAGGCCAAGAAAGGAGAATACTTTAAGTCCCCTTTGATGTCATTGAATGCTTACATGGATTTCTCCTCCCACTTGATGGCTTGGTTTTTATTCAACATAGAAGTAATAGGTAGAGTGATCTCTATAAAATTACACACAAACTACCTTATAAAGTTGATTTGTCTGAAGAAGGACTGAATTCCCTTCTTAGAATATGGGATAAGCAATTTTTATATTGGGTTTGAAGTCAATATTCATAGGTCACTATTCACATAGTATTATTCATGATAACTATTTATAGGCACTATTCACGGGCACTATTCTTGGTGTCATGGTATGTGGGTGATGTGGTATGTAGGTGTGAAATGATGTGCCATGCAGGTGACATGGCATGTAGGCGACATGTTAGAAAGGTGATGTGGTAGTCAAGCCCATAGTGGGTCCTAAGATGTGGGCCCAAGAAGAGTCCCAAAATTGGTCATGGTGATGTCACATGTATAAGACACAATTCTAGATGTGTCAAAGATTCCCATGTGTGGAGTCACATGGAGAAGAGATAAAGATGTCACATGGTGCAAGAAATTTAAGGATCACATGTTGGAGTCATATGGATGACTTGGAAAGAAGACAAAGTAGGTGGCTACTTTGTTGACCCTTAGAACCCAAGAAAGAAATATTGTATTTACACATTCCTCTCACATGTGTGAAGTGGGACATGGTACTTTGGAGCCACATGGGGGTGGCACATGGGATTTCTTGGTGGATAATTTTATTTTAAGACTTTTGCACAAGGTGACAAGAAGACGATCACATGACACCCCACTAGTGGGACGTAGCCTTTTGAGGCTAGTAGAGAAGGTCAAAAGTGGCATCATGAGATGCCTTCACATGTGTGACCTTTATCATGTAAGGGATAAGTGTCCCTATTCCCCAATAGTGTTCCTCACTCAAATGGGGTGAAATTTTCTCCCTCTATCTCTTTTTCTATTATAAAATGCTATTAAAGCATTATTTTCTCCTTTATAATGGCTTGTCCACTTAGTGGATCATAGAGGAACCTTTGGAGGTTTTCCATTTTGGATCCATAGTTATAAGTAGAGTTTTAAAGGCTTAGGATTAGATTATCTCACTTATATGCTTGGGTTATAAGCATGAGATGTAGGTTATAGGTTGGAGCATGGAAGGCTAAATTGCTTTGCTCACCTAGATGCATAATCAATCTGTGGAGGAGGTTAGAACCTAGAAGGCATGGTTGTTTGGTTGGTTCACCTGGATGCTATGGTATTACCATTTTGAGCTAGAGGTGGAGAGACCCAGATATAAACAAAAAGAAGAAAATAATTTTCATGGCAAGTATCTCTCTATGGAGCAAAATGGATTAAATATTGGTGAAGATTCTATTCTCTTCATGTTACTAAGGAGAAGCCTGTAGATAGACAATGGAGGAGAAGCTGAAGAAGCTTTTCCATATGGATCAATAAATAGTGTTCCTATTGAAGCAACCACATAGATTGACGAGCAAGCTAGACTCCATTGGTGTAGATGGAGGTTCTTGGCTAGAGGTGCATTATCGTGGGATCTTACTACCACAACGTTAATCGTGCACCATTGACTTCCCAAGAACTATATAGGTACCATGTTAATCATGGTGGGTAGCAGTTTTCTACATGTATAAGTCAGGTGTTGACTTCTATGGGTTCTTCTCTCTAGGTGTAGACTACTATTTTGAGTGTGGTTAACACTTGTTACTATTCAAGATTTGGAGCAGTGGGAAGTCTCTATGACATAATTTTATACATGGTGATCTCATGTTGAGATGGAGTAGCCAATGCAGCTATGTGGATGAGGTAGAGTTGTTGGTTTGCATAATTAGAGACTATACGAGTTCCAATAGGCATGCTAATTTCATACATAAATGCCATCATAGAGATATAAGGTCTAATAGAGGATATGGTTATGTTTGATGACATGTTGGTTTTAGACCCCAACATGATCGTGGTGTGATGGATCATGTTACTAAGATGTGATGAAGGTGGTAGGAGCAAACCAAGGATGGAGATGCATAGTGGACATGAGAGAAAGAAGTGAAATATCCCACTTCTTGTGGTTGTGAGGTGTCTTCTAGTTTATCCTAGAGTAGGGGAGGAAAAGACATGTATGTCCTATGTATTAGATCCATTGAGAGTAGTAAAATCCTCATGAGAGCCATGATGCACTTACCTAGATACTTCTAAGTAGTGGGAGTTATGAGCAGTTCATGACAAGATCCTAGATAGAGGATCGGGTCTATGGTGAAGGAGGAGTCACTTCAGTTGTTGCAAATCCATAGTGGGCTTATAGAGGTTGTCAAAGTTGTCAGGATAGAAATTTTTTAGTAGTGCAAAAAACTTCTATTGTGATTCTTGTGTGAGTAACAATGGGCATGATGACAGTTGGTAGGTAGTTGTATGGTAGTAAGTTACCATGAATACACATGTGGTCCAATGTCCTATGTATATGACTTCAAGTGGGAGATTATTGGGTATGAAGCCACTATTCATATAGTAGTATTCATTATAACTATTCATGGGCACTATTCATGGTGTCATGGCATGAAATACTAATGTATGACAGGTATTTAGAGTCTTAGATTTAGTCTTTTAATTATTTCATTAGTGTTTTAAGTGTTTAAATAGAGTGGATCAACCATATTTTAGGTGCATCATAGTTATTATCTTAGGTTTCCCTTTCATGTTATCTTTCTCTTCCTTTTCCCTGGTCATTAGTAGGCTTTATTAGTGGAAATGATATAGAATGACACATCAAAGGATCTAGCCTCATTAAAAATCCTAGAGGTCTGATCCTATTATAGGATACCCACAGCCTAGGGTCAATCCCATGTTGAGATAGATTTTGATGTAGAATATGAACACATCTACTCTCAGCTAGGGTGCAATCTAGATCTCTAACAGGGCCTTTTCTCTTGGCATTGAATATGTCATTTTTTTTGTGGTGGATTCCCATTTTGGTTCTCAAGTCTATCACATCTTCATTTGTTTATATGGGTGTGAAATTTATTTTCTCTATGGTTTAACCATGGATGATAGCTTTTTAGCTTGTGATTTATCTATCATTACCATGACAGGGATTATTTATGAAATGTGGTATCTTTTATGAAAAGCTAACACTCTCTACCCTACACTTGGTAAAGGTTATTTAATCTCTTTACCTACTATGGAGTTTTGTTTTTTTCATGGAGATGGATTTTGACATGGAGTTTCATTTGTCTATCATATTTCATTTTCTCTGTGTTAAACTAGAAAATTAGGAAATGGATTTTTAAAGGGAAGTTATTGAATGTAGACTAAAGGATATTGTTTTATTCCCCTTGAGAATAATTCAAAAATCCATTTAGGAGGTTACTAGGATGGTGTATATCTAATAATATTCCTATAAAAATGTGAATTTAGAGGTAGTTTCTACCTTCACAAGCAACCTCTTGAAAATTTAGGGAGATAAAGAGATAACTTACATGGTGGTGGAAAAAACTATTTATCTCGAATTATGGCCAAGTCTGGTGTAGATTGTGGAGGAATTAAAAGTTATTTATCCCACCCATATCTTTTTCAAGGTTTATACAGAAGGGTCTCATTTATCTATGATTATTTAGGTAATTGGAGATTAGGTCTATAAAATAGGTAGGCCCTATTTAGAGTCTAGGTTTGGAGATTAATTCAAGATTGGTGATGGTTGGTCAACCTATTGATGCAGACCAAATTTTTTCACCTCTACCTCTACTCTTAAGGGTTTTGAAGTCCTTGTCCTAGACTAAAGTGGTGGTGGAAGCTAGAGTTTTGATAAGAAAGTGTGGTGGCTCTTTGGTTAGTCTTGTTGTCTAAGTTGGGGTTCATATTTTTATGATCTTTTCTCTTTTTCACAAGTCTATATATCCTTGTAATATGATTTTTATATTATTAGATACAAGTGGTAGAATGGTGGCATCCTAGTCAATTGTTATGTTATGTGGCTATTATACTAGATCAAAGGAGAAGTCTCTAGTGTTTATGGGATGGAAGTAAAAATAGGCTCACTGTAGTGTAAGATGCTTAAATGTTCATTTTTCTAAGCTAAAGTATTATTTATATGGATGCTAGTATTCTAGAGAGATATTTTTTATATGTTGCTTTCTTTGTCTTTATTGGTGGTATCTCGAGAGGGGGCATTAAAAACATTGAGGTGGTTATTTGTGATATGTTATATCACTTTAGATTCTATTGACCTTGGTTTTATGTAATACTGACTTGAATTTTGAGGTGGAAGCACTAGTAGGAGGGCCTGAGATGGATCATCTTTTTTATTGATGATCCTTTTTTGTTCTATTTGTTCATTGTTTATTGTAATGTTGTACTTAGTAGTTCTTATTGACTAAATTTATCCCTATGTCAAAATTACTTAACCCCTTGCAAGTTCAAAATTCCATATGATCTCTTAGGTTAGAAAATTTCCATCAGGGTCATAAATGAGGTCACAAACTCTATTTCATCTTGGTCACACTTGTTTAATTATCCTTAATGTGATTTTATGTCATATTCTGGTCATGAACATGAATTGTATGATTTATAACCAAAAGACAAGTGCATAAAGAGGATATATAACATTTATAATGCCAATAAAGTATTATATGTAATTTTAAAACTAACATGATGCAGGTTCAACATATAAAGAAGGAGATTATCTAAAGAGAAAGGGAGTTTCAGTTGTTGTATAGACTGTATAATATTTATGGCATGAGTGACTAATTTATTAGTGCCACTTCAGATCCCCATAGCTCATCTTTAATCTTGAGTGGCTTTCATAGTTCCAAAAATGGTGAAAATCAATCCCTCTATCTCTTCACTTCTTTTGGCATATCAACAAGGTCAACTGATTTGTAGTTGGTATGAATAGATGAAGCAAAGATAGTGTGAATGTACATAGGATCTGAAAGTAGTCTCCATGATATTTCATTTCATGGTCAACATTTTCAAATTTGTGGTCCATCCTCTATGAACAAACATTAAGAATGCTAGTATTTCAAACTGCCTACATAACCCCAATGGCTTTGGTTTACTCATCTATTTGCATTTATTTGTGTGAGTGGAGTTTTGTATGTAGGTTGGTAGAGTATGTCCTTAATTTCTATGTTAGTTGAAACTCATTTATAATGTGTGGATATGAATGGATAGACAAGGCCACCCTCCTTGTGATAAGGGTGAAAACTATTGCTCTACAAAACATTCTTTCATCAATTGCAGTGTTTTGTTCTTTTGTTAGTGGCTTCAAGATCAAGTTAGTACACATATGTTTCTCCCCTCAAAGCATGGTTATTGCTTTTTTCATTAGATTTTTGTATTCATGAGTGTCATTGATGGTGTGTAAATCCTAAGACACACGCATAGTCAATAAATCTTGAAATAGTCACCCACAGGACTGTGTTGAAGTGATTAAATAGTGGTTCATGAGGGATTTGAATTCCAAAATATATAATTTTACAAGTTTTCAAAGTTGGATTGAAGGTATAGAAGCTTTAACCACAACCAAGCACATTCAAGACTAGTTTAAGAAACATATAGAGGTTCATAGTTAGAAAATATGCAAAGGGGGAAAATAACCTTATTTTCTCCAAAGAAGGTTCTTGTATGATATAATTATATTTGTTTGTGAGTGAATATCAGGTTTGTGTGAGTTTAAATGTCTTCCTTCATGTAACCTTAGCCTAGAGGTCACATCTTGTCATAAAAGGAGGTTATTGGATCAAGAAACTGATGGCCACGTATGTTTCCAATTTAGTCAAAGATTATACTAATGATACTTAGTGAATATAATGCCTAAAATACCAAATAAATCTATATCAATACAAACTTGAGACCAAATAACTAATAGGTTGGTGATAAAGACACGAGAGCATGGTCTAAAGGTAGAGAATGATACATCTAGATGTGAAATGATCTTGATGAACTAGAAGGAAGTAAAAAGAGATAATTATAATTTGCAAACATGTAGACACCTACATTAATCATCCATTGGCTTCCCTAATTACCACCTATAGGTGACACAGTCAAAATAGTCTACAGACTAGTTCAAAATATTAGAGAGAAGCTAGTTTGGGAGGTTGGTAGATATATATGGTAGACAACCATATTAAATATATCCTCAAAGTTGATGAAATTTTATTTTATTTTACTATTAGAGAGAAATAAATAGGGTAATAAGTTGATCAAATATGGTTCCATCCCAACACTTAGTCAACTAAGACCCTACACATAATACACAGACCAAAAAGTTAGTCTTGAGAGTTTGTGATCTTGAGAGCTATAGAGAGACAACCAAGCCTTGAAAATTTGTACAAAAGGTCATAAATAACTAAGATAGCTTCCATGGTCTTAGTTTGGATAGGAAAATAGTGTAAGTTCCTTTTGTTCTGCAAAAAGACATGAGGCACTCCATTATCATCATAACCTATAAACCTAATGTGTGAATGAGAAGAGGATGAGATGACAGTGTCTTAAGGGCCTGTTTTAAGGTATATAGGATTGAATTAGAAATAAATAGAGGTAAATTTACACCTAAATTCAATGTAAACTCCTAAAAGTTATCACAAGCTCAACTACATAGTCTAGGTCTATTAGGCATAGAATTAGGCTTAAACCCTTAGGGTACCTAACTTGATTTACATGATCATATAACATTTAAAATACTTGAAATAACTTTAAGGGGAGAGTTTATGGATGATTTCATACATTATTTTGTATAAAGAATCAAAACATTTCTCATTTTGAACCAATTCTCTCTCAGAGGTACTCAAAATGCATTGCAAGAGCTTGAGAGACATTTTCATTTGCTCATCTGTATGGATGAATTGAATGGCACAAAAATAAATTATGGATAATTAAGGGTTTTCCTTAAATTTTTTATATTTGAACTATTTTGGAGCTTAAGCACCCAATATTTATGAATCAATGTTAAGAAGCTAAGAGACTCAAAACCCTCCTAAAACCCTTATATGAACTCAATAGAGAAAATATCATTGGGGATGAATCCAAAAGTATTAAAATGGCATAGAAAGTGACTTGGAAATTATTATGAATTTATTAGGATCCTTACCAGCCACTTTTTTACATATAGTCACTTGTATAGACATGCTTATTTCTCTATCTTTTATAGGATTTGAGGTGTTTAACAGGTACAGAGGGAAAATAATGAATGAAGGCCATTAAAAGAGGTGTGTAGGGAATTTTTTTAACTCCCCAAACTCAATTATAACCTTATTCAATCATAGAATACACCCTGATTGACCATTTATTGTAGGCAGTCTAAATATAATAGTGAGAGGCAAAGTGACCATTTAAGTGTGATAGTGAAAAGAATGGCATTGGGTCTCTTGAGGTTTATTTGGTAGGATAGTGGATAAATAGGTCATAAAAATGTGTTTTTCATCCCTAAAATGAACCTATTTGAGTATGTGCAGGTCACTTAAGAGACAAATGTGAAAATTTAGGCCTAAATGGCTAATGATTGGCTACTAGACATTGAATAACAAGTGACAAAGGGGATTTCATCAATTGAGGGGCATATGATAACTATCAAGATAAATATTCTAAATTCTCAAGATACTCCATATGTTTTAAATATGGATAAGGTGGTTTAAGATAGTCAAGTGGACTCATCATCAAATAAGATAGTTTGAAGAACGATGGTGAAGAGTCTCTATGCCAACTTGAGAGAGAATGATGTATTATCGATGGATACTTGTCCATGACATATTGTTGAACTATTTTCCACTTCATACTATTAAATTTTAACTAGTTTAAAAGTATTTTAAACTTGGACTTATGACTCTATAAATTTAAATATTTTATTTCCTCTCCTATGCTCTATATATGTAAACCATTTTGGCATTTTTATCTAGTACACACCTAGTATGGTGAAGCCCTACTGGTTTGAAATTTATTTTGCCTCTAAATAAAGATTTTTAAGTCTATTTAATCTATAAATTTATTACCTAAGTATTTAAAGTGGTGTACTTGTATGACAAGTGATGAATATTATTTCTCCTTACTTCCATTTTGCCCTTGTATGCATTGTTGAGTAACATCTCTTCTAACAAGGCTCATGAAGTGTATTATTTTTTGAGTATGTCTTGAAGTGTGAGAGAGACTTTTATTGTTTATTTTCAAACATTATTTTCACCCAAATTTGGATATGCATAGCATTTTTCCTCTATATAAACACTTATTCTAGATTAACATTGAGTTGAGGTCAGCTTTAGTAGCCTCCTTTCTTGGTGAAAATGCAATTGTGTCTTATGGACTTATATTTTGTGTATCACTTCATTAGAATAGGTTAATTCTGGATTCCTTCTTCCCTTTTAACCCCCAATAGTGATTTATCTAGTTTAGTGTGTGAGCCTAAAACATAAATCAAGGGAGATAGAGGTTTAACTCTGCTATAGGAAAACTATAGGCTTAGAGGTAATCCCATGTTGGCCAAATGTGAATAAGTCGTAAAAACTTGATCCAAGGATGAATATTTGTCTACAATAGTTCCCACTATTTTTTTATGGTTCTTTCTAGTTTTTTTCTCTAAGTCTTAAATATTATATTGCTCCTCTAGGTTTTCCTTGATTCTTTGGGACCCTCTTTAGTTGATCTAGTGGTTTAAAGAGTATTATTTCTTATGGATCTTGGGAAACTCCTTTGATTTAATTTTTTGTATTTTCATATCCTTTTAAGAATGGGAAAGGGACCCTCCAAACCTTATCATGAGCAAACATGTGTGTGTTTTTAATTGAAAGTAAAATGTCACATTGAAACATCCATGAAACATTTATCACATCTCAAATTCACCTTTAAATAATGTTGTATACCAAAACCACAAGCTACTTCAATATGATAAATACACATAAGTAAAAATATATATTGATAGTGATATATGTATTTATTGGTCATAAAAATTTATTCAAAAATTTTCCTTATTTACTTGAATTACTTCAAACCTATTATTATAGGAGTTTATGTTGGTTTGTTGATCAACATTTCAAATCTCACTAAAGTTTCAATTTCATACTAGGCTTGGTATACAAAAATACTATCATCCATCTATTTTTTAGTGTGGTGAATTTATCACATATTTATCTTTGTAATGATTAGTGAATTTATCAATGTCTTTGTTAAACTATTTTAATGAAGTTTGTTATCATGTTGACTATTTTCATTCATAAAATTTTGATACCAAAGTATTTTTTCCATATTGGTCAGCTTTTGTCTCATTATAAAATTAAACATGTTTGCATGAAATGTTTTTTTTACTGATTTCCTTAAGCATTAAACATGTTTGCATGAAATATTTAAGCATTAAACAATATATGAAGTAAATACATATTGATAAATTTTTTAAAATACAGTTACAATCCCATTATAAATGTTTTAACTATTTTTTACATTACCTCTATCATAACATAAATAATGTTTTTTTTATACCTATAAGAATATTAAGAATCCCTCTGGCATTTTCAAGAATAAACCATGCCACTTGTGTATACAATACCACCTCTAAATTTTTTTTAATGACTTGGCATGGATGTTTATAGTTTTATATACATTCCATTTGAATATAAATTAGATGCTTAGAAAGACATCTCATATTTAATATAATTCTATCATCTTCATGTGTGCCTAATATTGATTGAAAAAATCATAATTCATTATGGTATTTATCTAAATAAATAATATCTCTTTATTCATCCTGATGAGGTGTCCTTAACTTGTTTCCAATGGAATTTATATGGAGGTTAAGCACCCAAGAATTATGAATCAATGTTAAGAAGCTAAGAGACTCAAAACCCTCCTAAAACCCTTGTATGAAACTGATGGAGAAAAGACCACTAGAGATTCATTTTTAAGTGTTAAAATGGCCTAGAAAGTGACTTTGAGATTATTATCACTCTCTCAAGATCCTCACCATCAACATTTTCCATACCATCACTTGTATGGATATGCCTATTTCTCTATCTTTTATAGGATTTGAGGTGTCTAACAGGTATATAGGGAAACTAATTATTGAAGACCATTGTGAGAGGTGTGTAGGAACTTGTTTTAACTCTAAAAAATCAATTCGCACCTCATTTAAGCATGGAAAACACCCTACTAGACCATTCATTATAGGTAGTTTGAATATAACCATGAGAGGCAAAGTGATTGCCTAAGTATGATAATGAGAAGAATGACATTGAGTCTCTTGAGGTATATTTGATAGACAAAAGGACAAATGTGTAATTAAAATGTGTTTATCATACCTAAAATTAACCTCCTTAAGTATGTGTAGGTTACTGAAGAGACAAATGTGAAAATATAGGTCTAAAGGGTTAATGATTGACTACTAGATAGTGAATTACAAGTGCTAAAGGGAAGTTCATCAGTTGATGTGTATATGATAACTATCATGATTAAGATTCCTTATTATTAGTATAGTGCATATGTGTCAAAGACTCCTAAGGTAGTTGAAGACATTAAAGTGGACTCATCATCAAACACTACAATTTCAAGAAGGATAGTGAAGAGTTTCTACGCCAACTTGAGAGAGAATGATGCATTTTTTATGGATACTTATCCATGACATCTTCTTGAATTTTTTTCCACTTCATACTCTTACATTTTAACTATTTTCAAAGTATTTGACATTGAACTTGTGGCTTTTGAACTTAACTTCCTCTATATCCTCTCTTATGTTAAGATTGCTGAGGTGGCAAACACTATTCATCCTAATGAGGTGTCCACAACCCTATTGATGTTGCTTAGGTGGCATGGGGTTACACATTAAATTATCACTCATGTGGGGACTTTATTTTTTATTATTTCATGCATGTGGGATTAATTTCATGTGAGGACAAATAAATAATGGTCAAAAATAAAATTCACCTTCATTTGGGTACACAAAATGTACTATTCTAGATTGACATTTACTTTACCCTTTTGTCATGTTGTGAAAGGTGGCACCAAATTGTAGTGGAGAATTTGTCCTTATCATTTTTGACCTATGTGGATAATGTGGCATGGATTTTCATCGAATCTCACTCCATCTTCTTTTTCTTTATGCATCCAAGTGGAAGGGAACAAATTTTGGGCCTCCTTTGTTGTTTTCTTCCATATTTATTTTATAAATGGTTTTATTCATGGCTTAGTTTGGTAGGATATAATCATAATATATTGAGATTAGAGAAGCTTTGAAGAGCCTCCTTGTCATGTTGAGTACAAGTTTTGTGAGTGTTGTGAGAAGAGGAAGCTTTGAAGCTTGGGTAATAACATGCATTAATGGAATGGCTTGTGAATGTAATGAGAATTATTTGGTATTTATGAGTAGAATTTATCAATATGCTTATGTGATTTTTGAGAATTTGAGAGGGATATGGATTGTTGAATCCATCATGTGTTTTGGGGCGACATCAAATCCAAGATAAATTAATATGGCACTTCTCTATATTTACATAGTTATTCACCTTTATATTTTATCTTCTTAGTCAAATAAAATAACTTCTCTTCATATTATTCCAAAATATATATTTAATTTTAGTATATTTTTTGATAGGTACCATTTTTATTGTACTAGTGGCCTTATCAAATTGAATGCCCATTTAGGTTTTATAAATAATAAACTAATCTTGTCCATCTGCTTGGGAAACATGTAATTTCATAATTCAATATTATTATGAGGTCATATCAACTAAAAATGCATTGGAAGAGGTGAAAATGGTACATAAAGTGGTGGAGATGGTGAAGGGAAGGGAAACTATGTAAGTAAAGTCCATAAAATTTAAGTATGGTAGGTGTGTGCATTGATTGGCATCAATGGATGTAAGGATGGAAGAGTCAAAAGGAATGTGCTTGAGTTTTTTCTTTTCATCATAGGATTAAACAAACTTATCTTTTACTTTTGATGTGCTAGGTATAATAATAATATCATTGAAAGAAAGTTTAGATGAGCTAGTTTCTAGTGCTAAATATCTTAGTGAAAAAGAACAAATGATGTTTGATGAAACTAGTGGTTATTTAGACACACCCATAACATAATTGGTATCCATAGAAATAGGGGAGAATTTTTATGACCATTTAGGAGATGAATCAAATTCAAATGTACCTATACAATCTTTAATAATATTAAATTTGGATGCATTATGCCTAAAATAAACCTTGGTAATTGTAGGGATTATCTTCACAAGAACATTGGAAGTTGTGAAATCATGGTCATAATAGACATAGGTATAAAATAGTAAGGGAAGTAATAGGAAAATTTATTCACATTGTTTCCATTATAAATGTGGCATGTAAAAATGAAATGGATACTAAAACTTCAAAGCCATCACTAGTAGTCCTAACATGAACCAGCTCAATTTGTTATTTGGTATCATCAATAATGTCTAAATAAACTATAATAACACTATTGGGATTTTTAAAAACTCTAGATACACTAATTTAAGTATCAATAGTATCCATGGGACTAGATATCCAAATATTTTAAATAATTGGGTAAGATTTTACCTTGAGAGGAAGAGGTGATTGTTCTATCCCCCGTGAATTAGGAAATTGCCATAGAATATTCCTTGTGAGGACATGACTAGTCTATTATATTTATTCCTCTGTGGTAAAGGTGTCTAGCCTCTCCTCTAAGGTTTATTTTTGTATTCAATGGTACCTAATGTGGCAACCAAATAGCTGACATTTTAATATTATCCTCTACTACCCTAATATCTGTAGCATTAATGAACAGCTGATCATCTAGATGTGGGTGATGATGATAAGAAATAAGGACCTTTCCTTTCAAACTCTTTAAATGAAAACCTACTCTTACCTTAGGATCCAATCTCCTTACATCATGATCACCCAGATTGTGAGAGTTTATGTGTGAGTCATGACATAAATTAGGAAATTACTTATACTATTTCTTCCTAATCCCAAGAGGGAGATGAGGGTAAGGCACTTGTTTCTTCTACTTCCATATTCCCTAATACACTATACAATCCAATAATAAATTTATTTCTCTAAATTTTTTGTTGGAACATAATAACAGACTTGCAATGGGGTTTGAAATAAACCCTCTACCTTAATGACTATGTAAGTAGTATACAACTAGTAACCTCCAATGCTTGAAATTTCCTTAATGATTTTTTTATAAAATGCAAGGTATAGGTCTCTCATTGATGGTTTGATAGATGGATGGATAAAATAAATCAAAAATATCCTCCATATGTTGTCAGAAAGTATGAATGTGAAACTTGGATAATGTCATATGAACTATCTTTGGTGAATCAAGATTCTATTTGGGGTAATAAGGAAACTCAATTGTGGAAAAGGTAACATCCACTAGGTAGGACATCATGGTAAATTCATCCCTATTTTGTACCTGAATGATTCTCTAATATATATATATATATATATATATATATATATATATATATATATATATATTCTCACAGTATAAGGACTTGCATATTTATGATAATCATATAAAGTAAACGCACCTAGGCCTTATCCACATAAGTTGTCATATTTCACCAAAAGAATTATTCATTAGGGCGATATCAAATCTTACAACAGGTCCTAATAATTTGATATGCATTTTTTTAATGTCCTCTTTGTTGGTCTAATACCCAGGGTTCTCATACTTCTCCTTCAATACCTATCTTGTATTATGTGTTTTAATCTAGTCCAAGTCCACATCTTGATTAAACATGACATTGGGTCTAGGAATCCTATAAGAGGATTGGAAGGCCATATATGATATCTATGTGATTTCATTGTTTATCAGAAACCATGACACCCTTTTATCTATGAGAATACCCTAGTTTATTAAAAAATAGATGAAGACATGGAAATACCTCAGGTTTCACTATTATAATATGAAAATCAATGTTCTATATATCCAATAAATCATTTAAAATATTATTATCTTTAGAATTTTGGATTTCTCCTTCCTTTTCTAGATTCTTTCTATGAATTCTCTATTACATAATTGAATAGTGAGGAAACATGTGAGCCAATGTCTCAAATTACATAGTAGTATCCATGAATATTTGGGAAGTGTTGTAGGTGAGAATAAATTGGATCGGATTTACCATTTCATTCTTACTTCTATTATTCAATCACTCAATCCATGTAAGATTATATGTTTAGATTACAATGTGGAATATCCTTGACTGAGAAATGGAAATCAATGGTTAGCTTCGATAGTTTTATATAAATTTTGTGTTTGTCAATTAGTTCAAATGAAATTGTATTAATCATTGTGAAGTTATTTAAATGTGTTTGATATATTTTGATAACTTTGGTAATGTGCATTTATGATACAAAAATGTAATTTGGTGTCATTGAGTGGATGTTTGGCAACTAGGTGCCACATGTTTATTCCTCACTACTCATCTATATTTATACCACATAGTTATATTTGAAATATAATGATCTTAATTTACTATGAAGTCCTTGATGCTTCACACATGTCTTGATCTCATTATTTTGTAGTTTTATGTAGCCAATCATTCCACCATGGAGACCTAGTTGAAATTTTTTCACAATTGTTAAGCTTTAACTAACTATTAAGGACTTCAAACTATGACAACCAAAATGAACCAAAGAAAAATAATATTAAGAAGTTTGAAGTCTATGAAACTGTAAATACTAGGATAATCAAATATCTATGAAGTGTTAAAATCTAGAAATGATTTAACTTATGAAGTGCCAAATCAATCATGTTGAATGATTTGTACATGCACTCAATAAATACTATAAAATACACAAATAATGTATTGGCCTGACCAAAAGTAAAATATGATTAAATCTTGAATAACTAGTCTCATGCATTTAACCATAAGGTTTGGAAAAAAATTGATAGAATAATGTTAAGATAAGTATTACATAACATGATTACTTCTTAAATTTGAGAGGGTCCATATTTCATTTGGATTTGGGTGTGTTTTGGTGACACCACATTTTGCGTCAGCAATCAAGAACAACTCTAATATTAAATTTAATTTCATTATAAAAATAAGAAATATAATTAATTGAAATGATATACAAAAAGTCCTTATTATACCTAGAATAGAGTAGTCAAATAATTTATCAAAATAATAAGTATTCCATGATTATGTAAATTACCATAAATTATTATGCACATAGTCTCATACATTTTACTAATTTTGATTAACATAATGTTACCACTTAAGTATATATTTCATAGGATTAAATTTCAATTAACTAATACATGATACCATTGTATCCACAAAAAATATTACTATTACAATCACTAAATTAAAATCATATTTATAGTAGTAGTTTACAAATTTGGTTCATAACTACCACATATTAAACCTCTTTTTGGAGGTAAAATTTCTATTTTAACTTTGAATTTTTTTATTAATTTGAAAATAAGGTGAAATATAATAAGTTAATTTACATAATAAAGTGAAATGAGAAAACATAATAGGAGAGAGAAATTTATAAAGATGTCTTGGTGCAAGGATGGAGACTAAAGATTTTTTGTCATAGACATCAAGAGTTATCATAATTTTTTATGGAAGCTTTCGAGGTCATATATAAGATATTTGGCACATGTTTCCATATTTTAGAGCATTGTATTTAGTGAATTGGGTTTCATTAGGCTTTGAAAGGCTTGAAAATAGATTTAAAATTTTATTTTAAAACTTTATTATTTTGTATTATTGAAATGGAAAACAGCCCATTGTTTAGAGTTGACTTATTTCCTAATAACATTCCCTGAGTTGATTCGATGAAATGGTGTTAGTTGAGCATTGAAATAATTATTATCACTACTTTAAATTTATGATTAATGAATTACACGCCATTAAAAACCAACAAGTTCTTTGAACCATTAATTTTATCAATCAACAAATTGACTTTGATGGGAATTTATGAGTTCCAAGCATATTTATTTTATCATATTGGTTTTTGATACCAACTATCCCTAATGTTTTATACCCATGTACAAATTTTTAAAGTAAGTGTTTATAATCAAAAATTGATCACATTAATTTGATATACTCATTAGTGCAAAATTGGGAAGAAATGAAGATTTTAAATTTTTATGATAAAAACAAAAAATATTATAATATATGTTTTTTTGTTGATTGATAATAAGGATTGAGGATCCTTGCCCATACATAAAGTAAATATATTAGAAAAATAGAGTGGAATATGGGGGGTGACTATTATCCACAAACATGCTAGGTATTTATCCTCAAAAGTAACTAAATAGGGACCCAAAATTGGGTGAAACCCTTGATAATACCAATAAAAAGACAACATAAAGATTACACAATGAAGCCCAAAACCAAAAAGTACAAATAAAATTGAACTACACATACATCAAAGCTATGGTAATTTTAAAAAATAAGCTATATTAATCCCACAAAATCAATAAATAAAAGAACCCAACACCCTGATTGCATTAGCATCCATAGGCTGAACCAACTCATAATCCATACTAGTAATACCTGTATACAAAAAGGAGGATCATTTTCAAATGGACCAAATCCAACTACAAGCACAATCTCTAAGTCTAAAACTCTATCACCATCCAATCCACCACAAGGATGCTATCACCACCACCAATTATATCAATACCACCATAAAACCATTAGAATAAAATAAAACCTGAGGCTTCTTATTAAAACATTAGAAATTATCCTATACTTATGAAAATTTTCATTCAACACCAACTAACATGTCTAAGGAGAGCCTCCTTTTAAATGACTGAATTGACCTCTAATACTAATGACTACGGAATGATCCATACCAAGTATATCACTTGACATTTTAGATGCATATAATATCAAACATGAAGAGCCCTTATGACTGGTATAAATAGAAGAACACCTATCAAACTAGTTTATTACCAAAGAAGAAGGGTTATCAAATAAAACCCCACACATTTTAGCCAATAAAATTTGGCCCTCATTGTCATTGTTAAATTTAAAGAGTTGATGACATTTGATAATATAGGTAGAGGACATGTGAGATTATTTAGGTTGAAAGGAGGAAGGATATTCTTAGGTAAAATCTTGTTATCCCATCCATACTTCTGTAGGTTGCTAAAACACTCATCCAACTTCATGAATAAAATCTCTAATTCTTAGAATATATAGAGAGGAAAGATTACATGTTGCCTTGTCTTAAAAAACCAAGAGGTGGAATGCAACACAAAACCTTTAAATTATTTTACAATATCATGCTAAATTTTAGGGCTCATAAATTTGACAAGCACCAATAACATAAACTCCTTGTCAATAAGAATCTAAAGAAAATTACTTATGAAAATAGAAGCCACCCCCAGATTTACCTTGCATCAAGATAGATAATATATGAAGGTTGTACCTAAAAATATCCTTGATGTTATTGAGTACCAAACCATAATGTTTTAATAATATGACCCTTAACCTACACTAGGTCACTTTGCCCTGAAAGGGCATTTCTCTAGTGTATAAATTAATGCAAAGGAGAGGCTCAATAGTTGTCATCTCTAAATAAAAATTAAAAACCTTATCCATTATAACACAATAGGATGAAAAAAGAATGGGAAAAATATCCAATTATATTGGAAGCAATAGATTTATAAACATCTAGGCACGAGTGGGAGATCACACTGCATAGACATCCTTTTACTTTGGTATAGTTCTAAATATGTCCACATATCAAACACCATCATGAAATAAAATTACAAACACACACATAAAAACATTTTAATCACTTAAATAATTAAATGTTCCTATCAATAAATTAATTAGATGATTGATTTTATTATAGGAATTTTAGAGCTAATTTCATCAATAACAATTAATCAAGTGAAATTTGTAGTGTGTAGCATTTTATTCCCCAATTATATGTTAATTATTTTAGTTATGATAATAAAATTAAAATTATATGGTGTGAAAGAAAAGATAAGTTTCTATTAATGGAACTATTGAGATTTGACATAAATTTTGGTGATTGTTAATCATATCATTAAATGTCTAGTTTGTTAAATTTAATCTATGAACTTATAAATTTCCATGGTACATAGATTCATGTATGGTTATTATGTGGAGGAAGTATTTTGTGTTTTTATATTTATATTTAAAATGTTCTTGAATAATACATGATGTGACATTAAATTTTTTTTGAACTTGGTGAAGATTGGAATAAAACATTAAAATGATTAAGCAAATAAATGATTGTTATCATTATATTGATATAAATATAATATTTCATGAGAACATGTAGAGGAATATTCATTCATTTTTGGGAGATAAACTTTTGAATTGTTCAAGTGATATGTCCTATCAAAGGCTCTCATTGTCTAAAGCATAAAAATTATTTTCTCAAGTTAAACTTATAGTACCATGCCTTCATAGGTATTAATAATATATTTACTAGTTTCTAAATTTAACCCTATTCCCATGTATTTAGTGGTAAATTTGTAATGGTGGAGAATGTTGGAAAGGCATTTTTTAAGGTTTTATTTATTTTGATTTTTTAATTTAGGTAAACACAAATAAATTAACAATAAAAATTGGATCCAATCATGAATAAACATTTATAAAATTCTATAATAACACCCTAAATAATATTGCAACAATTTTGCATGCCAAAATTTATAGTTTTTAGAATAATAAGTGAAATAAAGCATCTTGTTGGACTAATAGTATAAAATATTATATATTATGTGTATAATAAGTTAAATCAAGTATTAGTTTACATTTATATTAATATAATTAATAGATTTATTTTCATCTCTCAGATTGATGTTTATTCTTTAATTTATCTATGATCTGATATGGTTTTATAGATTTGGTTTTATCTAATGCCATTTATTTTTTGTACTATAGCAATGATTTCTGTTATATTTGGAGAGGATGACCAAGTGGATTTTTTTTCAAAAGGTATAAAATTTGTAAAGGAAAAAGTGTATTCATGTAGGAAGACACTACATTTTAGAGATGAAGGAAGAGAATTTGTTGTTGTTAGTGTTAATATAGTATGTGATGGAAAAATACAATTGCAATTTTTAGTTAATGAATTTGAAACTTTGGTAGATGTCAAGAATAAAGGATACTACATTACCTTAGAAATAATGGAATTATCAAAGAACATATATTCGTCAATTCCACTAATTCCTATTAATCACATATATAGTTAATCAAAAGATGGTAGTGCTATCATGGAACTAGAGGGAGATTGCAATGATGACATTGAAAGCCCCATCAATACAAGACCTAAAGATAGAATTAATTTTGTTATAAAAAATGTGATTTTCAAATGTAATTATCCTAAGAAAAATGATAGCATAGCCTAAGAGTCTATACTAATATGCTAGAAGATCATAAAAATTGTGAAGAGAGATTTGGATGCCTAAATTTTTGTGTAATTGTCAAAAATGTGGTAAATTGTTGTTCTGAATGCTTAGACCTGCTACAACCCATGAAATTAATAGTTGGCTAATTAAAAAATAAATTTTACACAAAATTTTAAGTGACTTAATGGTTAAAGGGAGTCATCAATTGGAATATCCATCCCTTGTATGTGGTGGTGAACACAATTCGAATTTCAAAGTTGTTGGTGTCAAATTAATCAATTTGTGCTCATCTGAAAGCAAATGTGCAGTAGATTGAATAATTAAAAATTTATTTGAAGTATATATAGTGTATTTTATATGATTATATGACATTACCATTGGTGTGAATGTATATAGAGTATTCAAACCTCTTTGTAAAGGATGTTCCCTATCTAAAGGATCTCTCATATAATGGCCTACTTTGAAATTGGCCAACATAGACAATTCTCCCCTAGATGTCAGATTCAAATAAGTCCTTAAATAATTTAAGGATAACATGTGGGATGGATTATAAGAGTGATATCCTATTACCATAAAATTTTACATTTCATGAAAACACCCCCAATTGCACTCTCCCAAGTAATTGGAGGTGTTTTAAAAATATGGACAGTAATTTTTTAAAAAATGAACAACGACTCTATAACCCAATAGACAAAGCTTGAGTTGCATATTGAGATCTAATTTTTAGAATGTTTTGTGTGAAAACGTGGAGTGTATTATTGATCTCTTGACTTTACCTCTTTTTAAAAGACAAGATCATGCCTTGGATTAAATTCCCACACTTGAAAAAAATGTTATACATGATGGTCATAATGGGATGCATGATGCTACATACAAGGTTCTCATCCTTAGATGTATGAAGGAGGATTCATGAAGGATGAGATACTACAAGATGGATTCAAAATTTCTTGTATCATGAAAGCACAAAAATGTGTTAGCACTTAGGGTAGACACAAGGTGTGTAATGACTCCTATGATATAAGCTTAGGTGATATATCTTCTCATGATGATATTTGGTATATTATGGATCAAATTTCAATGGTGTTTGATTTCACACTTATGAGATGGATAAAAATGGTGATTCATATGTATTTTATCCCTATGTGTGCTCTGAAGTATCCATGACATATTACAAGAGTGGGTAGAGTCAACAAAAGATTAAGAAAGAAGTCAAAATTTGCTTAAGTCTAACTTTGATAAGTTTTGGTACCATGTCAGACACATTGTTAGATTTCAAAAATATATATTCAGACACATATTAGATTATGTTCCCATGTTGAGTAGAGTCATAAATCCTGACATTGGTTTGAACATTGTGAAAAGCCTTCCATTATGCAAAAAGCACCTTTAAATCCTGCAATATTTAAAATGCACCTTTAAATCCCACATTATGTTTCATAAATTATATAATCCCACATCATGTTTTATAATCTTCAAAAACTTGAAAAGTGTTTCATAACCTTCAAAATCTTGAAAGAGTTTTATGAACCTCAAAAACCTAAAAAGTGTTTCATAAACATCAAAATATTGAAAGTGTTTAATGAACTTCAAATTTACAAAAAGTGTTTCATAAGTTTTAAAACCCTGAAAGTGTTTTATGAAACTCAAAAACCTATAAAATGTTTTAAACTCCTCCAAATCCCTCAAAGTGTTTTAAAACCTTTAATATTCCATAAAGTGTTTCATAAGTTTTAATGTTCTATAAATTATTTGACAAGCTTTAAAATCCCACATACATTTTCCAACTTCCCCCCTTATCCCTCCATGTAGCCCATGTTTTTCCAAAGTTTATTTCTCCCAAATGCATGGTTCAAGGTGTGTAAAGACTTGTTTCAAAAAACATGAACACATGGTGTTAATTAAATTTTTCAAAAAAAAAAAAAAAATCCCACTCAAACATTTGTGGATTTTGGTTTTGAATGGTCATTTGTTAAAAAATATGTGTTATCACGTTTTTAAAACAAAATATATTTATCATCACAAATTTATGGCATTATCATTAATGATGTTTCTTTAAATATGGATTTTCCCAAATTCATGGTTTTGACCCATCGAAGGTGGTTTTTTACTCTAATTCATGGTTTTGACTATAAAAGTTGTGGGTTTGGGGCCTTGAAAGGTTGTTTTAAGAAGGTAAACCAATGGTTTTGCATGGATGGATAGTTTTGGATACTTTGGAGGTGGTATTGATACTCAAAAAGTTCTCTATGAATTTGATAGAGGTTTCCAATGTTCATAGTGGCCTACACATGGTGTAGATAAACATCCATAAGTGAAAATAACACAATTAATGAAATAATTGAGGCTGTATTTCTTTGCATGGTTGAATTCATTTCTAGATCAATTTAAATTTGAAGAAAGCTTTAATGAAAAGGGTTACAATTTTGTAAAGTCATCTTAAAAGGCCTTGAAATGGATTATGCTTCATAATAATCTCAATAATCCTTTTATTCAAGTTGATGGGGAGTATGAAATTTTGACAACCTGATCTTAATGCAACAAGTTTAGTGGTGATAAACTCACAGTCAATGTTTACATATGTAAGAGTGCAAAAGGCAAGGAACCTGAATAAATGAGAAATCAAGAAAATGACATAATGATAAAAGAAGATTATAAATTCCTTGTATTAGAAACAAATTTGGAGCAGTTACATGTGTATGAATTGGTATTCATGTCATCCACCTAAGAATTTTTAGGACACACAAGCATAGTTCTTTTTACTAAAGAGTCAATTAAGCTTACATCATAGGATAAGACTGCTTGTGTGTGGAGGCTTCCAAATTTAATACCTATGATGGTGTTAAGGAGTCATTAGACACCTTAGGAAAATTATAGTGATAAAAATGGATTAGGAAAACATTCAAAATTTGCTTGCTCAATGGGGTGCTTGAATTATAAATATTGTTCATACAACAAGGAATCTCTGACAAAGGAAGATGGTAAAATAAATACAATATATGTCAAGATGGAATGACCGAGGGAGAAATAAAACTTTACTGAAGCATGAGGAATAAAAGATTGTCATAGTGGTAGATAATTTCCTATTCAGTAAAATGACTTGTCTTTTTCTCAATAACCACCAAAAGTCTCTATTTTTATATTTCTCCATTGCACTTTTTGTAATAAATTAAAAGGTTATGTTTTACCTTTTTAAAGTCATTTAAGATAAAGTAATTGTAAAATATAAATCTTTTACCATAAAGGTGGTTATGGAGGTGGTTGTGGTTGGTTACACCTATTATAACCTATAAATAGGATTTTGGAGCTCCTTCATAGAGGTTAGCTTTACCTAGCCTCAATTTGGCTTTATACCAGTTGATTTTATAACAATAAAAATTTTACAAGTGACAAAAAGGAATTTGTATATACAGTCCCATGAAAAATAAATAAATAAATGATTTACAATACTTTGTTTCATGAGAGTTTTTGAATGATAATATGCATGAGTATGTCAGTTCACTTTGATTCTTGTTCTATTATTTTTTCTAAATGTTATTGTTATATAGTCAATTAATGTGAAGTTCTTAAGTGTTGAAAGTTTTATTGAATCTATATTGGGAAATATGTTATTGAGAAATCTTTGTGAGGTTAAAAATAGGATGTTATGCATATTTTTATTTAAAAATATAGGGTTGTTAAATATCTTTCTTTGTAAGGTTGTCCAATCTTCATGGTGTATGTATCCTATCTGTATGTTTAGTATATGTCTTTCCCATCTCATTTTCATGAAAAGGCTTCCTCTACTATACCTCAAATCTTGGACTATTCTAGTGAGTCTTTGTGTTTAGCTATCTAGAGTTGTTCTTCATCTTTTCTAGGGTTATCATAGCAACTTATGTGTTTAACTAGCTACAATCATCCAATTCTTCCTTTATCCTTTCCTTTCTCATTTTTACATTCTCCTTGTTTTTATCTTCATTTACCTTTTATCTCCTTTATGTAATTTTTGATTAAAAGTATGAAACTCACCATAAAAAAACTTTGTTGTAAATAGATGTGAATAGCGTTTCCCTTTTTGGCATTCATAAAGGTAGTTTTGCTTGCTAATAAGAGAGAGAATTTTTCTTACATTTTTGGCTAACGTATGAACTCAGTTCCCACACCAATGACTCAAAATAACTAATTTATCCCCTTGATAAATTTTACAACCAATAGTTTTTGGTGACTCAATTGGGGACCGAGGTGCTTTAAACACAATTTTTTTAGAAATTTCAAGGGATGTCCCCTAGAATGGAGGTTATAATCTCTATTGAGAAAAAGTACCTAGTGCCTACACCTTCCTAAAATAGCATTGGTCTAACACAACCCTAAAATTCCTTGTGTCCCATGGGAAGAACATTTTGGGCCATTGGCTTTGACCCAATACAATGAGTTCCCATCAGGCTCGAAAAAGAGATTCTCAAAGCTCTCTAGAGAAAATGGTCAATATGTAGATAAACATATCCATGCCTTCATGGTGTCCTGTAACATTTTAGGAGTTATGTATGATGATGTTACTATGAGATTTTTCATTAAAACTTTCATTGGACCAACTACTAAGTGGTTTTGGCACCTTGAATATGGATGGATTGTGAATTGGGATTATTTGTAGAATAAGTTCATGAATAGATTCAAATCAGTTATTGATTTATGTGCATTATTGTCAATTTATTTCAAATTCAAAAGCAAGATCATGAATAGATGAGAGAGTTTGTAGCCTATTTCAACAAATTGTTGATACTGATTCCTCAGGTAGATCAACCAAGTATCAATAATCAACTCTACATTTTCATTGTTTTTACTCACCAAGAGATGAAGTTCATCTTGATGAAGAACATTGTAAATGACTTGGTAACTACACAACATGAATCTATAAAAATTAAAGGTGACATGACTATATCTAGAATTTTAAAGAAAGACGTTTTAAAAGGTGCTACACTAGTTATAAATAGTGATGAAGAAACAATGAAACTTGATATAATCAAGTGTCATAAATATTCATAAAAGAGATTTTAAAGGTAAGTTCTTGATCAAACATGTCAGAACTCTAATAGAGAAAAAGTAAAAGTGGTACCTATCACATATGATTATTTTAGTTTCACAATTGTGGAAGAAAGTGAGTAGTTGGAAGAACTAATGATTGATTAGAGAACATATGGAGAATTCAACTCCTCACTTGGTGAAAAGGAGAAAGATTTGCCTATTTCACCAAATTACTTAAACCGCACAGTCTTGGGACAAAACTAGCCATTTGAGGAACAACATGTTGAACCACAAATAGAAAGGAGTAATAATTCAGAGTATGATGCTATACTTTTTGAAAGAGAAGATATTATGGAGCTGATTTTCATTAAAGAAGAAGATCCCTTGTCTATTAAAACAAAAGACTCAATAATAAAAAATAAATATTCCTCAAGGATATCATTTTTAGGTTCTACCATAGAAGAATTCTCTAGAGGATCTAAATCCAATGCTTTTAAGCCTATGCAAATTGAAAATAAAAATCATGCCAAGGTTGAGGTCAAAGAAGACATCAATGTAGAACAAAACAAATGGTGTCCAATAATCATTACAAACAAAATGGAAACTATCAAGGTAGAGGAGATTGATGAATATGATGATGATGATGACTCATCTAGTGATGAAATCATTTTTATTATGGAAAGCAATTTGAAAAATAATATCAACACCTCATTCATGCATTTGAATTCATCCAAGAAGACATTGAAAAAGTTCATTATTGATTATAAGTGCTTATAGAAGATTAAAAAATTCATAATGATTTTATTTCAAAATAGAAAAACATTATTGATTTGTTCATTCATGATCATCCCTATGTGAATGATAACTATAAGTTACACTTCCCAACTGCTTGGTTGCTACTGCTAAACTATTCATAATTTTTAAGTCAAATATATTATTCGAAAATGGTAGGTATTTATCCTAATCAATGAAATGTTTCATTTAATATTCTCATTTTCATCAGCTCCCTATAAATAGTTCTACTTTCTCAATTTTGGCTCGTTTCCTTTTCTTGTTTATATTTAGGTCTATGTGTGTGGTTTTTCAATAAATTTAATAGTTTTTATATTAATCCTCCTTCATGTTTTAGCATTTTTACCTACACATATTTTTAGCAGTGATCTTTACCTAGGAAATATCATAGGCAATCACATGATTTGATAAAATGGTAAAATAGATAAGTTTTTCATGAATCTCTTCAGTAAACAAGTGGTCAATGGGCAAATCTTCAAAATAGATAATCTAACCTAATAATGAATGTTCATTTCTCATACAATTGAGAGTATTAAATAGTTTATTAGTTGGGTGGATTAGAATACATAATTTTTCATAGTAGGGGATCTAGCCTAGTAGCATGTGTTCATTTTTAATATGATTGAGATATGTGAACTAGTTGTTAGTTGGTCAAATCAAGACATGAAAATATAAGCTACATAAAAGATTTTAGGAATCCAAAAATAAGTGAAGGCACCATTCATCTAAGATTTTAGAGTTTTCCTACATTTCCTTAAGAAATGCGGTCCCACAATCAAAGCTAGTTATTATTGTGAAATTTTACATTTCATGACAACACCACCAATTTTAATCTCATAAGTAATTAGATCTATTTTAATAACATGGGTGGTAAAAAAATTTCAAAACATACATCAACTCCATAGTGAAATGGACAAAGATTGAGTTACATATTGAGATCTAATTTGATTATACCTATTTTGAAAAGAGAAGATCATGCCTTGGATTAAATTCCCACACTTGAAAACAAAGTTATACATGATGGTCATAATTGGATGCATGATGTTGGATGATGCTACACACAAGGTTCTCATCCTGAGTCGTAAGAATGAGGATTCACAAAGGATGAGATACTACAAGATGGTTTCACCATTTCTTATATCATGAAAGCAAAAAAATGTGTTAGTACTTAGGGTAAACACAAGTTGTGTAATGAATCTTATGACATAATCTTAGGTGAGATATCTTCTCATGATAGTATTTGGTCTACTTCGGATTAAATATGAATGGTTTTTGATTTTGTACTTTTGAGATGGATAAATGTGGTGATTCATATGTATTTTATTCCTATGTGTACTCTAAGGTATCCATGACATAGTAAAAGAGTGGGCAAAGTCAATAGAAGATCAAGAAAGAAGTCAAAATTTGCTTAAGTCTAGTTTTGGTGGGTTTTGGTACCATGTCAAGCAAAACATCAGATTTCAACAATATGTATTCAAACACATATTATATTTTGTTACCTTGTTGATTAGATTCATAAATCCTAACATTGGTTTGAACATTGTGAAAAGGCTTCCATTATGCAAAAGGCGCCTTTAAATCCCACAACATGTAAAATGCACCTTTAAATCCTGCAACATTAAAAAATGTGCCTTTAAATCCCACATTATGTTCCATAAATTTTATAATACCACATCATGTTTTAAAAAATTTAAATACTCAAAAAGTGTTTTATAACCTTCAAAAACTTGAAATTGTTTTATCAACTTCAAAAACCCAAAAATTGTTTCATAAACATTAAAATCTTGAAAGTGTTTTATGAACTTCAAAATTCCAAAAAGTGTTTCATAAATTTTAAAACCTTGAAAGTGTTTTATGAAATTCAAAAACCTGTAAAATGTTATAAACTCCTCCAAATGCCTCAAAGTGTTACATAAGATTTAATGTTCTATAAAGTATTTTACAAGCTTTAAAATCCTACATACATTTTCCAACTTTCCCCTTTTCATTCCATGTAGCCAATGTCTTTCCAAAGTTTATTTCTCCCAAATACATGGTATAAGGTGTGTAAAGACTTGTTTTAAAAAACATGAACAAATGGTATTAATTAAAGTTTAAAAAAAAATGTTCTCCCACTCAAACATTTGTGAATTTTGGTTTTGAATGGTCGTTTGTTAAAAAATGTGTGTTATCACCTCTTTTTTTTAAAAAAGTCTATTTCTCACCACAAATTCATAGCATTATCATTAATGAAGTTTTTTTAATATGGTTTTCCAAAAATTCATGGTTTTAGCCCTTGGAAGGTGGTTTTTTACTCTAATTCATGGTTTTGATAATAAAATTTGTGGGTTTGGGGCTTTGGAAGGTTTTTTTGAGCGGGTAAACCCAAGGTTTTACATGGAAGGATAGTTTTTGCTACTTTATAGGTGGTATTGATATTTGGAAAGTTCTCTTTCAATTTAACATAGGTTTTCAATTTTCATGGTGGCTTGCACAGGGTGTGGATGAAAGAGCCATAAGTGAAAACAACATAGTTAATAAAAGAATTGAGGGTGGATTTCTTTGCATGGGTGAGTTCATTTTTAGGTCAATATAAATTTCAAGAAAGCTTTAAAGGGAAAAGGTTGAAATTTTTTAAAGGTATTCCAAAAGTCCTTGAAATTGATTATGATTCATAAAAATCTCAATAATCCTTTTGTTAAGCTGATGGGGCGTATGAAAATTTGAAAACTTCATCTCAACGCAACAAGTCTAGTGCTGAGAAGCAAACACTCTCTCCCATACACTTGGTTAAGGTTATTTCTTCTCTTTGCCTACTACATTTTTTTTTTCATGGAGATGGATTTTGACATGGAGTTTCATTTGTCTATCATATTTCATTTCTCTGTGTTAAACTAGGAAATTAGGAAATGGATTTTTGAAGGGAAGTTATTGAATGGAGATTAGAGGATATTCTTTTAGTACCCTTGGGAATAATTCAAAAATACATTTAGGAGGTTACTAAGATGGTGTATATCTAATAATATTCTTATATAAATGTTAATTTAGAGGTAGTTTCTACCTTCACAAGCAACCTCTTTAAAATTTAGGGAAATAAAGAGATAACTTACATGGTGGTGGAAAAAATTGTTTATCTTGAATTATGGCCAAGTCTAGTGTAGATTGTGGAGGAATTAAAAGTTATTTATCCCACCCATATCTTTTTCAAGGTTTATAAAGAAGGGTCTTATTTCTCTATGATTATTTAGGTAATTGAAGATTAGGTCTATAAAATAGGTAGACTCTATTTAGAGTCTAGTTTTGGAGAGTAATTCAAGATTTGGGATGGTTGGTCAACCTATTGATGTAAACCAAATTTTTTCATGTCTACCTCTACTCTTAAGGGTTTTAAGCCCTTGTCCTAGACTAAAGTGGTGGTGGTAGCTAATGTTTTAGTAAGAAAGTGTGGTGGCTCTCTGGTTGGTCTTGTTGTCTAAGTTGGGGTTCATATTTTTATGATCTTTTCTCTTTTTTCCATGTCTATATATCCTTGCAATATGATTTTTATATGATTAGACACAAGTGGTAGAATGGTGGCATCCTAGTTAGTTGTTATGCTATGTGGATATTATAATAGATCAAAAGGATACATCTATAGCGTTTATGGGATGGAAGTAAAAATAGGCTCACTAAAGTGTAGGATGCTTAAATGGTCATTTTCCAAATCTAAATTATTGGTTATATGGATGATAATATTCTAGAGAGATATTTGTTATATGTTGGTTTCTTTGTCTTTATTAGTGGTATCTCAAGAGGGAGCATTGGAAACATTGAGGTGGTTGTTGGTGATATGTTATATCACTTTAAATTCTCTTTGCCCTTGGTTGTAGATAATGTTGACTTGGATTCTGAGGTGGAAGCACTAGTAAGAGGTCTTGAGATGGATCATCCTTTTTATTGATAATCCTTTTTTGTTTTATTTGTCCATTGTTTATTGTAATGTTGTACTTGGTAGTTCTTATTGACTAAATTTATCCCTAGGTCAAAATTACTTAACCCCCTTGTAATTTCAAAATTCCATATGATCTCCTAGGTTGTAAAATTTCCATCATGGTCATAAAAGAGGTCACAAACTTTGTTTCATCTTGGTCACACTTGTTTAATTATCCTTAATGTCATTTTATGTCATATTTTGGTCATGAACATGAATTTTATTATTTATAACCAAAAGACAAGTGCATAAATAGGTTATATAACATGGATAATGCCAATAAAGTGTCAGATGCAATTCTGGAACTAACATGATGCAGGTTCAACATATAATGAAGGAGATTATCTAAAGACAAAGGGAGTTTCAGTTGTTGCATAGACTATATAATATTTATGGCATGAGTGACTAATTGAGTAGTGTCCCTTCAGATCCCCACAACTCATCTTCAAGCTCAAGTGGCTTTGATAGTTCCAAAAATGGTGAAAACCAATCCCTCTATCACTTTGCTTCTTTTGGCATATCAACAAGGTTAACCAATTTGTAGTTGGTATGAATAGATGAAGCAGACTTAGTGTGAATGTACTTAAGATTTGAAAGTATTCTCCATGATATTTCATTTCATGGTCAAAATTTTCAAATTTGTGGTCCATACTCTATGAACAAACATTAAGAATGCTAGTATCTCAAACTACCTACATAACCCCAATGTCTTTGGTTTCCTCATCTATTTGCATTGATTTTTGTGAGTGGAGTTTTGTATGCAGGTTGGTATAGTATGTCCTTCATTTCCATGTTAGTGGAAACTCATTTATAATGTGTGCCTATGAATGGATAAACAAGGCCATCCTCCTTGTGATGAGGGTCAAAACCATTAGTCTACAAAACATTCTTTCATCAATTGTAGTGTTTTTTTCTTTTGTTAGTGGCTTCAATATCAAGTTAGTACACCTATGTTTCTCCCCTCAAAGCATGTTTATTAGTTTCTTCATTGGATTTTTTTATTCATGAGTGTCATTGATGGTGTGAAAATCCTAAAACACAAGCATAGTCAATAAATTTTGAAATAGTCACCAACAGGACTATGTTGAAGTTATTAAATAGTGGTTTATGAGGGATTTGGACTCCAAAATATAGAATTTGACAAGTTTTCAATGTTGGCTTGAAGGTATAGAAGCTTTAACCACAACCAAGCACATTTAATACTAGTTTAAGAAGCATACAGAGGATCAGAGTTAGAAAATATGCAAAGGGGGAAAATTTACCTTATTTTATCCAAAGAAGGTTCCTGTCTAATATAATGTTATCTGTTGGTGAGTGAATATGAGGATTGTGTGATTCTAAATGTCTTCCTTCATGTAACCTTATCCCAGAGGTCACATCTTATCATAAAAGGAGGTTATTAGATTAAGAAACTAATGGCTAAGTAGGTTTCCAATGTAGTCAAAGATTATACTAAATATACTTATTGACTACAATGCCTAAAATACCAAAGAAATCTATAGCAATACAAACTTACAACCAAATAACTTATAGATTGGTGATAAAGACATGAGAGCATGGTCTGAAGGTAGAGAATGATACATCTAGATGTGAAATGATCTTGATGACCTCAAAGGAAGTCAAAAGAGATAATTATAATGTTCAAACATGTATACACCTACATTAACCTTCCATTGACCTCCCTAATTACCACATATAGGTGACACAGTCAAAATAGTCTACAGACTAGTTTAAAATATTTGAGAGAAGCTAGTTTGGGAGGTTGTTAGATGTATATTCTAGACAACCATATTGAATATATCCTTAAAGTAGATTAAATTTAATTTTATGTGATTAATAGAGAGAAATAAATATGGTATTATGTTTATCAAATATGGTTCCAATCCCATACTTAGTCAACTAAGACCTTACACACAATACACAGACCTAAAAGTTAGTCTTAAGGATTTGTGATCTTAAGAGATATAGAGAGACAACCAAGAATTTAAACTTTGTAAAAAATGTCATCAAGAACTAAGATAGCCTCCATGGTCTCATTTTTAATAGGAAAATAGTGTAAGTTCCTTTTGTTCTGCAAAAAGTCATGAGGCACTCCATTATCATCATAACTTATAAACCTAATATGTGAATGAGAAGAGGATGAGATGAAAGTGTCTTAAGGGATTTTAATAAGGTATATAGGAATAAATTAGAAATAAATAGAGGTAAATTTACACCTAAAGTCAATGTAAACTCCTACAAGTTATCACAAGCTCAAATACACAGTCTAGGTCTATTAGGCATAGAAATAGGCCTAAACCCATAGGGTGCCTAAATTGATTTACATGATCATATAACATTTAAAATAAATTTGATAACTTTAATGGGAGATTTTATGTATTATTAGATACATTTTTTTTTATATATATTCAAAAAATTTCTCATTTTGACCTAATTCTCTCTCAGAGGTACTCAAAATGCATTACAAGAGCTTGAGAGACATTTTCATTTACTCATCTATATGGATGAACTGCATGGTGCCAATATCAATTATGGATAATTTATGGGTGTCCTTAACTTGTTTCTATTTTAATTATTTTGTAGTTTAAGCTCCCAATATTTATGAATCAATGTTAAGAAGCTAAGAGACTCAAAAGCCTCCTAAAACCCTTATATGTACTCGATGAAGAAAACATCATTGGATATGCATCTATAAGTGTTCAAATGGCCTAGAAAGTTAATTTTAAATTATTATGACTTTATTAAGATCCTCAACATCCACTTTTAACAAACTATCCCTTATATAGACATGCCTATTTCTCTATCTTTTGTAGGATTTTAGGTGTCTAACAAGTACAATAGGAAATTAATGAATGAAGTCCATTAAAAGAGGTGTGTATGGAATTTTTTTAACTCCCAAAACATAATTATAACCTTATTTAATCATATGAGACACCTTGATCAATGATTCATTGTAGGCAGTCTAGATATAATAGTGAGAGGCAAAGTTACCACTTAAGTGTGATAGTGAGAAGAATGGCATTGAGTCTCTTGAGGTTTATTTGGTATGATAGTAGACAAATAGTTTACAAACATGTGCTTATCATCCCTAAAATGAACCTATTTGAGTATGTGAAGGTCACTTAATAGACAAACTTGAAAATTCAAGCCTAAAGGGCTAATGATTGGCTACTAGACAGTGAATAACAAGTGACAAATGGGAGTTCATCAATTGAGGGGCATATGATGACTATCACGATCAAGTTTATAACTTAGCAAGATAATCCATATGTTTTAAATACTCCTAAGGTGGTTTAAGATAGTCAAGTGGACTCATCATCAAACAAGATAGTTTCAAGAAGGATAGTGAAGAGTTTATATGCCAACTTGAGAGAGAATGATGTATTATTGATGGATACTTTTCCATGACATCTTATTGATCTATTTTACACTTAATCCTGTGTAATTTTAACTAGTTTATAATTATTTTACAATTGTACTTGTGACTCTATAAATTTAATTATTTTCTTTCTTCTCCTATGCTCTATATATGTAAACCATTTTGGCATTTTTATCTAGTACACACCTAGTATAATGAAGCCCTATTGGTTTGAAATTTATTTTGCCTCTCAATAAATATTTTGAAGCTTATATATTCTCTAAATTTACTGACTAATTATTTCAAGTGGTGTACTTGGATGACAAGTGATGGATATCATTTTTCCTTGCTTCCATTTTGCCCTTGTATGCATTGTTGAGTAACATCTCTTCTAACAGGTCTCATGAAGTGTATTGTTTTTTGAGTATGTCTTGAAGTGCGAGAGAGACTTGTATTGTTTATTATCAAACATTATTTTCACCCTAATTTGGATATGCATAGCAATTTTCCTCTATGATAAATATTTATGCTAGATTAATATTGAGTTGAGGTCAATTTTAGTAGCCTCCTTTTTTAGTGTAAATTCAATTGTGTCTTGTGGACTTATTTTTTGTGTATAACCTCATTATAATATGTTAATTCCAGATTATTTCTTCCCTTTTCACCCCCAATAGTGATTTATCTAGTGTTGTGTGTGAGCCTAAAATATAAATCAAGGGAGATAGATGTTTAACTCTGCTATAGGAAAACCATAGGCCTAAAGGTAATCCATGTTGGCCAAATGTGAAGAGGTCTTAAAAACATGATCCAAGGGTGAAATATTTGGATACAATAGTTCCCACTATTTTTGTATGGTTCTTTCTAGTTTTTTTATCTAAGTCTTGAATATTATATTGCTCCTCTAGGTTTTCCTTGATTCTTTGGGACCCTCTTTCATTGATCTAGTGGTTTAAAGAGTATTATTTATTATTGATCTTGGGAAACCCCTTTAATTTAATTTTTTGTATTTTCATATCCTTTTAAGAATGGGAAAGGGACCCTCCAAACCTTATCATGAATTAAACATGTGTGTGTGTTTAAGTGAAAGTAAAATGTCACATTGAAACGTCCATGAAACATTTATCACATCTTAAATTCACCTTTAAACAATGTCGTATACCAAAACCACAAGCTATTTCAATATGATAAATACACATAAGTAAAAATATATATTGATAGTGATATATGTAATTGTTGGTCATTAGCATTTGTTCAAAAAGTTTCCTTATTTACTTGAATTACTTCAAACCTATTATTACAGGTGTTTATGTTGGTTTGTTGATCAACATTTCAAATCTCACTAAAGTTTCAATTTCATACTAGGCTTGGTATATAAAAATACCATCATCCATCTATTTTTTAGTGTGGTGAATTTATCATTTATATTTGTAATGATTATCAACGTCTTTGTTAACCTATTTTAAAGAAGTTTGTTATCATGTTAAGTATTTTCATTCATAAAATTGTGATACCAAAGTACTTTTTCCATATTGGTCAACTTTTGTCTCATTATAAAATTAAACATGTTTGCATGAAATGTTTTTTTACCGAATTCCTTATCCATATTAAATCATTGAACAATATATGAAGTAAATAAATGTTGATAAATTTTTAAAAATACAGTTACAATCCCATTATAACTGTTTTAACTATTTTCTACATTACCTCTATCATAACTTAGATAATGTTTTATTTTATACCTATAGGAATATTAAGAATCCCTTTGGCATTTACAATAATAAATCATGCCACTTGTGTATACAATGCCACCTCTAAATTTTTTTTAATGACTTGCCATGGATGTTTATAGTTCTATATACATTCCACTTGAATATCAATCAGATGCTCAGAAAGACATTTCATATTTAATATAATTCTATCATCTTTATGTGCCCCTAATACTGATTTAAAAAATCATAATTCATTATTGTAGTTATATAAACAAATAATATCTCTTTATTCATCCTGATGAGGTGTCCTTAACTTGTTTCCAATGGAATTTATATGGAGGTTAAGCACCCAAAATTACAAATAAAAGTGAACTACACATACATCAAAGCTAAGATAATTTAATAAAATAAGCTATAATAAACCCACAAAATCAATGAATAAAAGAACCCAACACCCTTATTGCATCAACATCCATAGGCTAAACCAACTCATAATCCATACTAGTAATGCACGTATAAAAAAGGAGGATCATTTTCAAATGGACCAAATCCAACTATAAGTGTAATCTCTAAGTCTAAAACTCTATCACCATCCAATCCACCACAAGGATGCTATCACCACCACCCATTATATCAAGACCACCATTAAAACAATTAGAAAAAAATAAAACATGAGGCTTAAGATTAAAACATTAGAAATTATATTATACTTATGCAAATTTTCATTCAACACCAACTGACATGTCTAAGGAGAGCCTCCTTTTAAATGACTCAATTGACCTATAATACTAATGACTGTAGAATGATCCATACCAAGTCTATCACTTGGGATTTTAGATTCATATAATATCAAAGATTAAGAGCCCTTGTGACCGGTATAAATGGAGGAACACCTATCAAACTAGTCTCTTACCAAGGAAGAAGGGTTATCAGATAAAACCCCACACATTTTAGCTAATAAAATTCAACCTTCACTATTTTTGTTAAACTTAAAGAGTCGATGAAATTTGATAATAAAGGTAGATTACATTTTAGATTATTTAGGTTGAAAGTAGGAATGATATTCTTAGGTAAAATCTTGTTATCCCATCCATACTTCTATAGGTGGCTAAAACACTCATCCAACTTCATGAACAAAATCTTTAATTCTTAGAACATATAGAGAGGAAAGAGTCCTTGTTGCTTTGTATTAAAAAACCAAGATTTGGAATGTAACACAAAACCTTAAAAATCTTGATCGATATCATGCTAAATTTTAGGGCTCATAAATTTGACAAACACCAATAACATAACCTCCTTGTCAATAAGAATCTAAAGAAAATTACTTCTGAAAATAGAAACCACCCCTAGATTTGCCTTGCATCAAGATAGATAATATATGAAGGTTTTACCTAAAAATATCCTTGATGGTATTGAGTACCAAACCATAATGTTTTAATAATATGACCCTCAACCTACACTAGGTCACTCCACCCTAAAAGGAAATTTCTCTAGTGTATAATTTAATGCAAAGGACAGGCTCCATAATAGTCATCAATAAATACAAACTAAAAACCTTATCCATTATAAGACAATATGATGAAATAAGAATGGGAAAAATATCCAATTATATTGGAAGCAATAGATTGATAAACATCTAGGCACGAACAGGAGATCACACTGCATAGAAATCCTTTTACTTTGGTATAAGTTCCAAATCTGTCCACATATCAATAACCATCATGAAATAGAATTAAAAAAACACATAAAAACATTATAATCACTTAAATAATTGAATGTTACTATCAATAAATTAATTAGATGATTCATTTTCTTATAGGAATTTTAGAGCTAATTTCATCAATAATGATTAATCAAGTGAAATTTTTAGAGTGTATCATTTTATTACCTAAATATATGTTAATTATTTTAGTTATGATAATCAAATTAAAATTATATGCTGTGAAAGAAAAGATAAGTTTCTATTTATGGAACTATTGAGATTTGACATAAATTTTGGCGATTGTTAATCATATCATTAAATGCCTAGTTTGTTAAATTTAATCTATGAATTTATAAATTTCCATGGCACATAGATTAATGTATGGTTATTATGTGGAGGAAGTATTTTTGTGATTTTATATTTATATTTAAAACATTCTTGAATAATACATGATGTGACATTAAAACTTTATTGAACTTGGTGAAGATTTAAAAAAAACATTATAATTATTAAGCAATTAAATGATTGTTGTCATTATATTAATATAAATATAATATTTATTGAGAATATGTAGAGGAATATTCATTAATTTTTGGTTGCTAAACTTTTGAATTTTTCAAGTGATATGTCCTATCAAAGGCTCTCATTGTCTGAAGCAAAAAAATTATTTTCTCAAGTTAAACTTATTGTACCATGCCTCCATAGGTATTAATAATATATTTACTAGTTTCTAAATTTAACCCTATTCCCATGTATTTAGTGGTAAATTTGTATTGGTGGAGAATGTTGGAAAGGATTTTTTTAAGGTTTAATTTCTTTTGATTTTTTAATTCATGGAAACACAACTAAATTAACAATAAAAATTGGATCCAATCATGAATAAACATTTATAAAATTCTATAATAACACCCTAAATAATATTGCAATAATTTTGCATGCCAAAATTTATAGTTTTTAGAATAATAAGTGAAATAAAGCATCTTGTTGGACTAATAGTATAAAATATTATATATTATATGTATAATAAGTTAAATCAAGTATTAGTTTACATTTATATTAATATAGTTAATAGATTTATTTTCATCTCTCAAATTGATGTTTATTCTTTAATTTATCTATGATCTGATATGGTTTTATAGATTTGGTTTTATCTCATGTCATTTATTTTTTGTACTATAGCAATGATGTCTATTATATTTGGAGAGGATGACTAGGTGGATTTTTTTCAACAGGCATAAAATTTGTAGAGGAAAAAGTGTATTCACGTAGGAGGACACTACATTTTAGAGATGTGGGAAGAGGATTTGTTATTGTTAGTGTTAATATAATATGTGATGGAAAAATACAATTGCCATTTTCAGTTAATGAATTTAAAACTTTGGTAGATGTCAAGAATAAAGGATATTGCATTACCTTAGAAATAATGGAATTATCAAAGAACATATATTCATCAATTCCACTAATTCATAGTGATCACATATATAGTTAATCAAACTATGGTAGTGTTATCATGGAACTAGAGGGATATTTCAATGATGACAATGAAAGCCCCATCAATACAAGACCTAAAGATAGAACTAATTTTATTGCAAAAAAATGTGATTTTCAAATGTAATTATCCTAACAAAAATGATAGCATAGCCTGAGAGTCTACAACTAATATGCTAGAAGATCATAAAAATTGTGAGGAGAGATTTGGATGCCTAATTTTTTGTGTAATTATAAAAAATGTGGTAAATTATTGTTTTGAATGCTTAGACCTGCTACAACCCATGAAATTAACAGCTTGGCTAATTAAAAAATAGATTTTACACAAAATTGTAAGTGACTTAATGGTTAAAGGGAGTCATTAATTGGAATTTCCATCCCTTGTATGTGGTGGTGAACACAGTTCGAAGTTCAAAGTTGTTGGTGTCAAATTAATCAATTTGTGCTCATCTGAAAGCAAATATGTTGTAGAGTGAATAATTAAAAATGCATTTAATGTATATATATTGTATATGATTAAATGTCATTACCATTGGTGTGAATTTATATAGAATATTCAACTCTCCTTGTGAAGGATGTTCCCTATCTGAAGGATCTCTCATACAATGGCCTACTTGGAAATTGGCCAACATAGACAATTCTCCCTTGGATGTTACATTCAAATAAGTCCTTAAATAATTTAAGTATAACATGTGGGATGGATTATAAGAGTGATATCCTATTACCATGAAATTTTACATTCCATGAAAACACCCCCAATTTCACTCTCCCAAGTAATTGGAGGTGTTTTAATAATATGGATAGTAATTTTTGTGTAAAATGAACATTGACTTTGTAGCCCAATGGACAAAGCTTGAGCTGCATATTGAGATCTACTTTTTGGGAAGTTTTGTGTAACAAATTGGAGTGTATTAATGATCTCTTGACTATAAATCTTTTGAAAAAAGAAGATCATGCCTTGGATTAAATTACTATACTTGAAAAAAAAATTATACATGATGGTCATAATGGGATGCATGATGTTGAATGATGTTACATACAAGGTTCTCATATTTAGACGTATGAAGGAGGATTCATGAAGAATGAGACACTACAAGATGGATTCAACATTTCTTGTATCATGAAAGCACAAAATTCTATCAACACTTAGTGTAGACACAAAGTGTGTAATGACTCCTATGATATAAGCTTAGGTGATATATCTTCTCATGATAGTATTTGGTATAATTTGGATCAAATTTCAATGGTATCTAATTTCACACTTATGAGATGGATAAAAATGGTGATTCATATGTATTTTATCCCTATGTGTGCTCTGAGGTATCCATGAGGTATCCATGACATAGTACAAGAGTGGGTAGAGTTAACAAAAGATCAAGAAAGAAGTCAAAATTTGCTTAAGTCTAGCTTTGGTAAATTTTGGTACCATGTCAAACACATTGTCAGATTTCAAAAATATGCATTCAGACACATTTTAGATTATGTTACCATGTTGATTAGAGTCATAAATCATGACATTGGTCTAAACATTTTGAAAAGCCTTCCATTATGCAAAAATCACCTTTAAATCCTGCAACACTTAAAATGCACCTTTAAATCCTACATTATGTTTCATAAATTATATAATCCCACATCATGTTTTATAAACTTCAAAAACTTGAACAATGTTTCATAAGCTTAAAAATCTTTAAAGTGTTTTATGAACTTTAAAAACCTAAAAAGTGCTTCATAAACATCAAAATCCTGAAATTGTGTTATGAACTTCAAAATTACAAAAAGTGTTTCATAAGTTTTAAAACCATGAAAGTGTTTTATGAAATTCAAAAACTTGTAAAATTTTTTAAACTCCTCGAAATACCTCAAAGTGTTTTAAAACCTTTAATATTCCACAATGTTTTTCATAATTTTTAGTGTTCTATAAATAATTTTATGAGCTTTAAAATCCCACATACATTTTACAACTTCCCCCCTTATCCCTCCATGTAGCCCATGCCTTTCCAAAGTATATTTCTCCCAAATGCATGGTTCAAGGTGTGTAAAGATTTGTTTTAAAAAACATGAACACATGGTATTAATTAAAGATTTCAAAAAAATGTTTTCCCACTCAAACATTCGCGGATTTTGGTTTTGAATGGGCATTTGGTAAAAAATATGTTTTATCACCTTTTTAAAACAAAATATATTTCTCACCACAAATTTATGGCATTATACTTAATAATGTTTTTTAAAATATGGCTTTACCCAAATTCATGGTTTTGACCCATAGAAGGTGGTTTTTTACTCTAATTCATGGTTTTGACCATAAAATTTGTGGGTTTGGGGCCTTGAAGGGTTATTTTGAGAAGGTAAACCAATGGTTTTGCATGGAAGGATAGTTTTGGCTACTTTAGAGGTTGTATTGATACTCAAAAAGTTCTCTATGAATTTGATAGGCATTTCCAATGTTCATAGTGGCCTACACATGGTGTAGATGAAACATCCATAAGTGAAAACAACATAGTTAATAAAATATTTGAGGGTGTATGTCTTTGCATGGTTGACTTCATTTCTAGATCAATCTAAATTTGAAGAAAGCTTTGAGGGAAAAAGGTTGCAATTTTGTAAAGGCATTTTAAAATGCCTTGAAAGGGATTATGCTTCACAATAATCTTAATAATCCTTTTATTCAAGTCGATGGGTGTATGAAAATTTGAAAACTTCATTTTAATGCAAAAAGTTTAGTGGTGAGAAACTCACAGTCAAAGTTTACATATGTAAGAGTTCGAAAGGCAAGGAACCTGAGCAAATGAGAATTCAAGCACATGCCATAATGATAAAATAAGATTATAAATTCCTTGTAGTATAAAAAAAATTAGAGTATTTACATGTGTATGAATTGGTATTCATGTCATGCACCTAATAATTTTGAGGACACACAAGCATAGTTCTTTGTACTAAAGAGTCAATTAAGCTTACATCATAGGATAAGACTACTTGTGTGTGGAGGCTTCCAGATTTAATACTTGTGATGGTGATAAGGAGTCATTAGAAACCTTAGGAAGATTATAGTGATCAAAATGGATTAGGAAAACATTCAAAATTTGCTTGCTCAATGGGGTGCTTGAATTAGAAATATTGTTCATACAACAAGGAATCTCTGACAAAGGAAGATGGTAAAAGAAATACATTTTTTGTCAAGATGGAATGATCAAGGGAGAAATAAACTTTATAAATCATGAGGAATAAAAGATTGTCATATTGGTAGAAAATTTCCTACTCAGTAAAATGATGTGTCTTTTTTTCAATAACCACCAAAAGTCTATGTCTTTATATTTATCCATTGTACTTTTTGTAATAACTTAAAAGGTTATGTTTTACCTTTTTAAAGTCATTTAAGATAAATCAATTGTAAAATATAAACCTTTTACCATAAAGGTGGTTATGGAGGTGGTTGTAGGTGGTTACACCTATTATAACCTATAAATAGGAGTTTAGAGATCATTTATAGAGGTTAGCTTTACCTAGCCTTAGTTTGGCTTTATACCAGTTGGTTTTGTAACAATAGAAATTTTATAAGTGACAAGAAGGAATTTGTATATATAGTCCCATGAAAAATAAATAAAGAAATGATTAAAAGGACTTTGTTCTATGAGAGTTTTTTAATGATAATATGCATGAGTATGCTAGTTCACTTTGATTCTTGTTCTTTTATTTCTCTAAAATGTTATTGTTATATAGTCAATTAATATGAAGTTATTAAGCATGGAAAGTTTTGTTAAATCTAAATTGGTAAATTTGTTATTGAGAAATCTTGGTGAGATTAAAAATAGAATTTTATGCCTATTTTTATTTGAAGATATAGGGTTGTTAAATATCTTTCTTTGTAAGTTTGTCCAATCTTCTTAGTGTATGTATCCTACCCCTATGTTTAGTATATGTATTTCCCACCTCATTTTCATGAAAAAGGCTTCCTCTACTATACCTCAAATCTTGGACTATTCTAGTGTGTCTTTGTGTTTAGCTATCCATAATTGTTATTTATCTTTTTTAGGGTTATCATAGCAACTTTTGTGTTTAACTAGCTATAATAATCCAATCCTTCCTTTCTCCTTTCCTTTCTCATTTTTCCCTTCTCCTTGTTTTTCTCTTCATTTCCTTTTTATCTCCTTTATGTACTTTTTGATTAAAAGTATGAAACTCCCCATTAAAAACTTTGTTGTAAATAGATGTGAATAGCTTTTCCCTTGCTTTTCCCTTTTTGGCATTCATAAAGGTAATTTTTCTTGCTAATAAGAGAGGGACTTTGTTCCGTGTTGCTAACTAATGTAAGAACTCAGTTCCCACACTGCTGACTCAAAATAATAAATTTATCCACTTGATAAATTTTTTAACCAATAATTTTTGGTGACTCAGTTGGGGACTGAGGTGATTTAAACAAAAAAAATTTAGAAATTTCAAGGGATGTCCCCTAGAATGGAGGTTGTACTCTCTATTGAGAAAAATTACCTGGAACCTACACCTTCCTAAAATGGCATTGGTCCACCATAACCCCAACATTCCTTGTGTCCCATGGGAAGAACATTTTGGGCCATTAGCTTTGGTCCAATACAATGAGTTCCCATCAAGCTCAAAAAAGAGATTCTCAGAGTTCTCTAGAGAAAATGGTCAAGATGTCGATAAACATATCTAGGCCTTCATGGTGTCCTATAATATTTTAGGAGTTATGTATGAGGATGTTACTATGAGATTTTTCATTAAAACTTTCATTGGACCAACTACTAAGTGATTTTAGCACCTTGAATATGGATGCATTATGAATTGGGATTTTTTGTAGAACAAGTTCATGAATAGATTCAAATCAGTTATTGATGTATGTGCATTGTTTTCAAAATTATTTCAAATTCAAAAGTAAGATCATGAATAGATGAGAGAGTTTATAACCCATTTCAACAAGTTATTGAGATTGATTCCTCAGGAAAATCAACCAACTATCAATAATCAACTCTACATTTTCATTGATTCTATTAACAAGAGATGAAGTTCATCTTGACAAGGAACATGGTAAATGACTTGGTAACTACACAATATGAAGCTATAAAAATTAAAGGTGACATGACTATATCTTGAATTTTAAAGAAATAGGTTTTAAAAGGTACTACAATGGTTACAAATGGTGATGAATAAAAAATGAAACATGATACAATCAAGAGTCATAAATATTCATAAAAGAGAGTTTAAAGGCAAGTTCTTGATCAAACATGTCATAACTCTAATAGAGAAAAAGAAAAAGTGGTACCTATCACATATGATTGTTTTAGTTTCACAATTGTGGAAGAAAGTGAGTAGCTTGAATAAATAATGATTGATTAGATAATTCAACTCCCCTCTTGGTGAAAAGGAGAAATATTTGCCTATTTCACTAGATTACTTAAACCCCATAGTCTTGGGATAGAACTAGCCTATGATATTTGAGGAACAACATGTTGAACCACAAATAGAAAGGAGTAATAATTCAGAGTATGATGTTATACTTTTTGAAAGAGAAGATATTATGGATTCAATTTTTAATAAAGAAGAAGATCCCTTATCTATTAGAATGAAAGACTCAATAATCAAATATGAAGATTCCTCAAGTATTTCATTTTTAGGTTCTACCATAGAAGGATTCTCTAGAGGATATAAATCCATTGCTTTTAAGCCTACACAAATTGAAAATAATAATCATGCGAAGGTTGAGGTCAAAGAAGACATCAATGTAGAACAAAAAAAATGGTGTCCAATAACCATTACAAAGAAAATGGAAACTATCAAGGTAGAGGAAATTGATGAATATGATGATGATGACTCATCTCGTGATGTATTCTTTATTATTGTGGAAAGAAATTTGAAAAATATTATCAACACTTCATTCATTCTATAAGATAATCATATTATGGTTCCAATTTAGATATTGTATCTATCACAGATGCATTTGAATTCATCCAAGAAGACATTAAAAAAGTTCAGTATTGATCATAAGTGCTTACAGAAGATTTGAAAATTCATAATGATTCCATTTCAAAATAGAAAAACATTACTGATTTATTTATTCATGATCATCCCTATGTGAATGATAACTATAAGTTACACTTCCCAATTGCTTGATTGCTACTTCTAAACTATTCATAATTTTTAAGTCAAATATGATATTCCAAAATGGTAGGTACTTCTCCTAATCAATGAAACGTTTCATATAATATTTTCATTTCTATCAGCTCCTTATAAATAGTTCTACTTTCTCAAATTTGGCTTGTTTCCTTTTCATGTTTATATTTAGGTTTATGTGTGTGGTTTTTTAATAATTTTAATAGTTTTTATATTACCCCTCCTTCATTTTTTAGAATTTTTACCTAAACATATTTTTAGCAGTGATCTTTACCTAGGAAATATCATAGGCAATCACATGATTTGATAAAATGGTAAAATAGATAAGTTTTTTATGAATCTCTTCAGTAAACAAGTGGTCAATGGGCAAATCTTCAAAATAGATAATCTAACCTGATAATGCATGTTCATTTCTCATACAATTAAGAGTGTTAAATAGGTTGTTAGTTGGTTGAATCAAAATACATAATTTTTCATATTAGAGGATCTATCCTACTAGCATGTGTTCATTTCTCATATGATTGAGATATGTGAACTAGTTGTTAGTTGGTTAGTTCAAGACATGCAAATATAACCTACATAAAAGTTTTTAGGAATCCAAAAATAAGTGAAGGCACCATTCATCTAATATTTTGGTTTCTTCCTACATCTCCTTAAGAAATGCGATCCCACAGTTAGAGCCAATTATTATTGTGAAAATTTACATTTCATTACTGTTGGTTGAGTATTTTGTCGATTAGCATACTGATAAAAAAAATAGGTATGATTAGCCAAAGTAGGAAGATTAGTCATCCAAATGTGTAGGTTTACCACATTAGAAGGGGACTGTTATCTCCTCTCATCAAAGGGAGGTTCCCTATAGATAAGCTATATATATATATATATATATATATAGAAAATAATACTCAAGGGTAGGACAAGCCATCTATCTCTCTTTCTTCAGAGATGATGTGTGAAAATCAAAGGAAAAACTTAAGGGAAATAATAGAAAACACTCCTCTTCTCTCAGAAGTCCTATTCAACAAACCATAAGAATAATCCTAGTAGTAAATGCAAAGTGTAACTAAAGACGTAGTAACCAGCAAATTGAGATGTAGCACAAAGTCTCCACCTGAATTGCTCAAGAGTAAGATATGAAGGACAATGAGGGCACAAAGTTGTCCCAAAGTCCTTTACACAAAAATGAAAAGAAAACACACTAAAGGCAATTATGGGGCCACAAAGTCTCTCCATAGTTGACTCTTTAGGACACCTTCCTGACTATTGTCACTAATTATGCTTGTTGAATTAAAGGAACAGAAGATATATTAAGGAAAAAGACATAAGAACATCTTCCTCAACAACAAGATATTACAGCACAAAGTCTGAAAAATCACTTGCTTTCTTATTCCAGTAACAAAATATGATCAACAATCTGAGCTCAAAGTCTCAGTAATGCCTTTCAATTTGGGTAGAGTTTCATTATGATTGTCAAAAAGAGATATATTTATAGTAAAAGAGAGTCCTTTATATAACCACTTCAAGAAGGACTTGGGAACAGTAACACGTCATGTTGCATTGAAAATTGTTAAGAAGACAGGCTGGAAATTGGGGGCATCTACCCATTTGTTTTTCTCAATGCAAAGAAACAAGTCACGCAATTGAAAGTTTGTAACTTTCAATGTCTACCTGGCAATCTGATCCTTCCTTCATCATTCCTCCCTTTTTGGTTAATTGAATCAGGGCCTAGATTTAATTCATTATTTTGTTCTTTAGTCACTTTCTACTGGTCTTGGCCTTAAAGCCTGTAAATGCATTCGGGTCTATAGATTACAAGGATCAACAACTATTTTATGAGCTTTGAAATTGATATTCACGCGCCCATCACTACATTTTCAATGGCTAGTTTGCTTTATTGAATTTGACATCTTTGGGTGCGTCACCCCTTGGTCCTTCTTCAGCGTTTCTATTTGGCACTTTCATGAAAAGAACCTGCACTTTTGAGCCTTGAGAAATGATCCGCTTTGGGTCAAGAAGAGCCTCCCCACAAAGGTATCTTCCCTTCAAGTGATATTCGAATGGCCTTTGGGCTTCTTATTTTACATCTTCCTAAAGGGAAGGTGACCCTTCAATTTGGCAACTGAGAGTCCCTCGCAAGGGCACTTGCCCTTCAAGGTCCTTCGGTGGCCTTTTCCTTAGAATTATTTTGTAGGATTTCCTGTAGACTATTTTGTGGACATTTTATTCGGGATTTTCCATAGGCATTTTCCCTAGGCAAATTCCCAAGGACAAATTTTTTCAGACAAAAAGTCCATAGAAATTTTCCCCGTAGACAAATTTCTGTGAACAAAAAGTCTGTGGACATTTTCCTCGTGGATAAAAAGTCCACAGAGAACGTTCTAATCACTTTGTTTCTTTGAAAATTTCTTCAGGATTTTTGCCCATAGTTGCTTTCCCAAATTCCTTTAGACTTTTTGTCTGAAGGAATTATTTTAGAAAAAAATTTTGAAGGAATTACTTCTTGTCTTAGTCTTTTTTGAATTCCTTAAAAAAAATTTGAAAGAATTACCTTTGTGGCCTTCTTTGAAAATGACCCTTCCAAAGGGTACTTTTGTCGACCAAGTGCCCTCTACAATGGCACTTGTCCTTCGAGAGGATCTTTGAACTTTTACTTGAATCACTCCTTTGAACCATCTGAGTGAACTACTTGGTTGAACCAATCCATTAAACCATTTGGTTGAACCAAGTCGATGAACCACTCCATTGAACCACTTCATTGAACCAAGGCAATGAACCAACCAGTGATGAATTAAAAGCTTTGAACCACTTGGTTGAACCAAACATCGAACCAATCCATTGAACCAAGATTTAAACCAAAATGGTTTAAGCCAATGGTTCAAGCTGATGAACCAGTCGAATGAACCAAGCCTTTGAACCATTAGACATTAAACCAATCATTAAACCAAGCTTTGGTTCAATGGTTCAAACAAAGCCTTGAACCGAAGCACTAAACCATTTGATTGAACCAAAGGATGAACCAAAATGTTGAAACAAAGCAGATGAACCACCTGAGTGAAACAAAGTGTTGAACTGCTTGGTTCAACCAAGCCTTTGAACCATTTCATTGAACCTTTTGAAATTTGCACTTGTTGAAGCTTTAAACCAAAGTGGTTTAATGGTTCAACAGTTCAAGCCTTCTTTGCTTAGATGCTTGCCGATGGAGATTTTTTATTAAACCAAGGCACTGAACCAATCCCAAAAATGACTAAGTGTTAGAAACTGATTCTTTTGGTTGAACCCACATGTAGAAGTCTTTAAACCTGTAGAAATGAACCTGCCTACAGAGTCCATAGAAACCAAGTCTGTAGTTTTCTCTAACCTTGAAAGAGTCTATAGAAATCAACCTATGAACCCTGTTGAACTTGGCCTATAGAGTCCATAGATTTCTCTTCCTGCTGAGTCCATAGATTCTAGCCTGTAGAGTTCGTAGATTCTAGCCTACATAGTTTGTATATTTATGAGAAGCTTGACAAATGAGGAATTTGAATGCCCAGGACAATTTTGAAAAGGGAAGAGACAATTTTAGTCTGTAAGACCAAAATAGTTCAAATATTGTCTCAAAAATGAGTGATATTTTTTGGGGGACAACACCTGGCTCCAGTTGGGGAACTTCTATTAATTGCAAAATGAATTTAAGGGAGTAAAATCTAGAATCTCCAATGTTTTCATGTGTACCATTGGGCTACGGAGTCATGCTTACCTAGAAATGAAAGGTATCAAAAAAGAAAACAAATAAAAAAATAGAATTAAAAACTATACAAATATACATATGTATAGATGAAATGATCTGATACTTCAAGAATTGAAGTATTTCAAATGCTGCTTCTTGAGAGACAGTGAAAATAGTGTGCCATCTTGGTAAACTAGTAGGAAACTAGTTTGCCCCCAAAAACGGTGATGATCGAATGGAGCTCTCCATTAGGAAACTAATTTTTTGCATCTTCCTCTTAGTCTTTTCTTCTTTTTGCTCTGTGGCAAGATGTGGTCTTCAAATTGAAAACCATAACTCCTTGCTCTCCCTGCAAAGGGTTCCTTTGCCTAATTTTGTTTTGCAATAGCATTGTCCACCATCATAACTTGTTGTTCTATTGGTCCAATTTAGCACATGCTTTGATTGTTAGCATCAAACCCCTGACAAACCATCAGATCAACATCTCCTTTGATGTGAAGGAGTTTGACCTCTTCACCAAAAGCAATCTTCAATTTGAGCAATAGAGATATGTATCCATCTATGGAAGAAATGCTGCCATCATATTCCAAGATCCAAGCATCATCAAAAGCTGATATTCTATCAGATTTCTCTTCATCAGAGATGGAAGATCCTTCTTGATTTGTACTGTGCCCTACTAATTCTTCTGATGCCTTAATTGGATCAAATCTTGGATTGCCAGCTATAGGACTTTCATCCACTGAGACATGAACATCCTCTATGGTCAAGAAGTAATTGCCCCTACCTAAAGGCTCAAATAGAATTTGAGTTGCAGGGGCTGACGTTTGGGTAACCACAATTTTTGCCTTAGACAGGTCCACACCTAGTTCTCCATCAATGTCCAATTGCTCAGGATTGGCTTGTAGGGATTCAAACTCAGTCATTTAAATTTCTTGACATGATCAATCATGTCAAATGACTAGAATAGACTTGGAAGAGAGGATGGGAGTTCATCATTTTGATTTCTGGGAGGGGGAGGACTAATCTATGAATCTAAAGTAGAAGGTAGAGAGATGTTCAATGTACTTATTTCTTTGGCAATCGCTAGGTCCTTTGACTAAAAAGGAAGAGGGGTTCTCTGCTTAGTAATTAAAATTGCCTGTTGGGGTCGCTCCTCTATTTTCTCTTTGTCAGCCTACTGGGCTGATTGATTCTGGGACCTGGTGAATACTACGTATGATCCTTTGACTAATTCACCTTCACTTTTGGGTTCATCCTGGCAATTCAAGAAACCAATGTGGGAGTCACCAGCTGATTCTTCTAGATCCTCTATGAAGAGGTCAGTGCCATTTTCTTGCTTTAACTCAAGTTGGAAACAAGAAACATGCTCTGTTTCTAGATATCCAACTATCGAGTTTGTTGGAGGTACTTCAAGGGCAAGATTCCTCTGTGGGGGAGGAAGATGATTTGGTTGCCCTTGACTTCTGGTAGTGTTACCTTGATATGGCTGATTAGGGAATGTCCTCCTTGGTATATCTTTATATAGAGGAATGAAATACATACTTTTTTCTCAATGCAGAGAAACAAGTCACACTATAGAAAGTTTGTAACTTTCAATGTCTACCTGGTGATCTGATCCTTCCTTCATCATTCCTCCTTTTTTGGTTAATTGAATCAGGTCCTAGATTCAATTTGTTATTCTATTCTTTAGTCACTTTCTGATGGTCTTGGCCTTAAAGCCCGTAAATGCATTTGGGTCTGTAGATTACAAGGATCAATGGCTATTTTATGAGCTTTGAAATTGATGTTCCAAGGAGGACATTCCCTAATCAGCCATATCAAGGCAACACTGCCAAAAGGTTAGAGTGAAGACTATACTCAAGAGTTTAGAAAGAAGGCATTAATGTTAGGCATTCCTATTTACAGTCTAGAAACATTATTGAATTATATCAGAAATAGGAATGCCTAACATTAATGCCTTCTTTCTAAACTCCTGAGTATAGTCTTCACTCTAACCTTTTGGCAGTGTTTCCTTGATATAGCTGATTAGGGAATGTCCTCCTTGGTATATCTTTATATAAAGGAATGGAAGACATACTTTTTTTTCTCAATGCAGAGAAACAAGTCACGCTATTGAAAGTTTGTAACTTTCAATGTCTACCTGGTGATTTGATCCTTCCTTCATCATTCCTCATTTTTTGGTTAATTGAATCGGGTCCTAGATTCAATTTGCTATTTTGTTCTTTAGTCACTTTCTGCGGGTCTTGGCCTTAAAGCCCGTAAATGCATTCGAGCAAATTCAAGACAGCAAAAAATTAGTTGAAAATGTAGTGACGGGAATGTGAACATCAATTTCAAAGCTCATAAAATATCCATTGATCCTTGTAATCTACAGACCTGAATGCATTTACGAGCTTTAAGGCCAAGACCAGTAGAAAGTGACTAAAGAATAGAACAACAAGTTGAATCTAAGACCCGATTCAATTAACCAAAAATGAGGAATGATGAAGGAAGGATCAGATTCAAATAGCTATGGAAACCTCCAATATAATTCAATAATGTTTTTAGACTCTAAATAGGAATGCCTAACATTAATGCCTTCTTTCTAAACTCTTGAGTATAGTCTTCACTCTAACCTTTTGGTAGTGTTGCCTTGATATGGCTAATTAGGGAATGTCCTCCTTGGTATATATTTATATAGAGGAACAAAAGACATACTTTTTTTCTCAATGCAGAGAAACAAGTCACGCTATTGAAAGTTTGTAACTTTCAATGTCTACCTGGTGATCTAATCCTTCATCATTCCTCCTTTTTTGGTTAATTAAATTGGGTCCTAGATTCAATTTGCTATTCTATTCTTTAGTCTCTTTTTGTTGGTCTTGGCCTTAAAGCTCGTAAATGCATTCGGGTCTATAGATTACAAGGATCAACAAATTTTTTGTTGTCTTGAATTTGACATCTTCGAGCATGTCACCCCTTGGTCCTTCTTCAGATTTTTTGTTTGCCACTTTCCTAAAAAGAACTTGCCCTTTTGGGCCTTAATAAATGATCTACTTTGGGTCGAGAAGAGCCCCCTTGCAAAGGTATCTGCTCTTTGGGTGATCTTCGAATGGCCTTCAGACTTCTTATTTTACATCTTCCCAAAGGGAAGGTGACCCTTCAATTTGGTAGCTGAGAGTCCCCCGCAGGGGCACCTACCCTTCGGGGTCCTTCAGTGGCCTTTTCCTTAGAATTCTTTTGCGGGCTTTCCTGCAAACTGTTCCACGGACATTTTCCTCGGGCTTTTCCCTGGGCATTTTCCCTAGGAAAATTCTTGCAGACAAATTTGTGTAGACAAAAATTCTGTAGACATTTTCCCCAAGGACAAATTTTTGCGGACAAAAAGTCTGTGAAAATTTATCATGGACAAAAAGTCCACAGAGAATGTTCCAATCGCTTTGCTTCTTTGAAAATTTCTTTGGGCTTTCTGCCCACAGTTGCTTTCCCGAATTCCTTCATACTTTTTGTCTAAAGGAATTGGTTCTTGTCTTAGTATTTTTTGAATTCCTTAAACAAAAATCTAAAAGAATTACCTTTGCGGCCTTCTTTGAAAATGACCCTTCTGAAGGGTACTTTTGTCGACCAATTACCCTCTGCAAGGGCACTTGTCCTTCAGGAGGCTCTTTGAAATTTTACATTGAATCGCTCCTTTGAACCATCTGAGTGAACTGCTTGGTTGAACCAAGCCATTGAACCATTTGGTTAAACCAAGTCGATGAACCACTCTATTGAACCACTTCATTGAACCAAGGTAATGAACCAACTGGTGATGAATTAAAAGATTTGAATAGCTTGGTTGAACCAAACATTGAACCAATCCATTAAACCAAGCTTTGAACTAAAATGGTTCAAGCTGATGGTTCAAGCCGATGAACCAATCGAATGAACCAAGCCTTTGAACCATTAGACGTTGAACCAATCGTTGAACAAAGCTTTGGTTCAATAGTTCAAATGAAGCCTTGAACCGAAGCACTGAACCATTTGATTAAACCAAAGGATGAACCAAAACATTGAAACAAAGTGGATGAACCACCTGAGTGAAACAAAGCATTGAACCGCTTGGTTGAACCAAGCCATTGAACCATTCTATTGAACCTTTTGAATTTTGAGCTCGTTGAACCTTTGAACCAAAGTGGTTCAATGGTTCAATAGTTCAAGCCTTCTTTGCTTAGATGCTTGCCGATGAAGATTTTTTATTAAACCAAGGCACTGAACCAATCGCAAAAACGACCAAGTGTTAGAAACTGATTCTTTTGGTTGAACCCGCCTGCAAAAGTCTTTGAACCTGTAGAAATGAACCTGACTGTAGAGTTTGTAAAAACCAAGTCTATAGTTTTCTCTAACCTTGAAAGAGTCCATAGAAATCAACCTATGAAGCCCGTTGAACTTGGCTTGCAGAGTCTATAGATTTCTCTTCCTACTGAGTCCATAGATTCTAGCCTACAAAGTCCGTAGATTCTAGCCTACAGAGTCTGTGTATTTTTGAGAAGCTTGAAAAATGAGGAATTTGAATGCCCAGGACAAATTTTGAAAAGGGAAGAGATAATTTTGGTCTAGAAGACCAAAATAGTTCAAATTTTGTCTCAAAAATGAGTGATATTTTTGGGGGGCAATAATGACAACACCACTAATTTTACTCTCACAAGTAATTGGAGTTGTTTTAATAACATGGGTGGTATTTTTTTTCAAAATGAACATCAACTCCGTAGTGCAATGGATAAAGATTGAGTTACATATTGAGATCTAATTTTTAAAAAAAATTGTCTAACAAAATTAGGCGTATTAATGATCTCTTAACTATACTTATTTTGAAAAGAGAAGATCATGCCTTGGATTAAAGTCCCACACATTAAAACAAAGTTATACATGATGGTCATAATGTGATGCATGCTTTTGGATGATGCTACATACAAGGTTCTCATCCTTAGTCATAATAATGAGGATTGACAAAGGATAAGATACTACAAGATGGTTTCACCATTTCTTGTATCATGAAAGCACAAAAATGTGTCAGCACTTAGGGTAAACACATGGTGTGTAATGACTCTTATGAAATAATCTTAGGTGAGATATCTTCTCATGATAGTAGTTGGTCTACTTTGGATTATATATGAATGGTTTTTGATTTTGTACTTTTGAGATGGCTAAAAGTGGTGATTCATATGTATTATATCCCTATGTTTACTGTAAGGTATACATGACATTGTAAAACAGTGGGCAGAGTCAACAGAAGATCAAGAAAGAAGTCAAAATTTGCTTAAGTCTAGTTTTGGTGGGTTTTGGTACCATATCAAACACATCGTCAGATTTCAATGATATGTATTCAGACACATATTAGATTTTTTTACCTTGTTTATTAGAGTCATAAATCTTGACATTGATGTGAACATTGTGAAAAGATTTCAATTATGCAAAAAACACCTTTAAATCTCACAACATGTAAAATGCACCTTTAAATCCTGCAACATTCAAAAATGCACCTTTAAATACCGCATTATGTTTCATAAATTTTATAATAACACATCATGTTTTATAAACTTCAAAAACTTGAAAAGTGTTTCATAACCTTCAAAATCTTGAAATTGTTTTATCAACTTCAAAAACCCGAAAAGTGTTTCATAAACATCAAAATCTTGAAAGTGTTTTATGAACTTCAAAATTCCAAAAAGTGTTCCATAAATTTTAAAACATTGAAAGTGTTTTATGAAATTCAAAAAAAAAATGTTTTAAACTCCTTCAAATCCCTCAAAGTGTTTCAAAATATTTAATGTTCTATAATGTATTTTATGAGCTTTAAAATCCTACATACATTTTCCAACCTCCACCTTATCCCTCCATGTAGCCCACGTCTTTCCAAAGTTTATTTCTCCCAAATACATGGTATAAGGTGTGTAAAGACTTTTTTTTAAAAACATGAACACATGGTATTAATTAAAGTTTTCAAGAAAATGTTCTCCCACTCAAACATTTGTGAATTTGGTTTTGAATGGTCATTTGTTAAAAAATATGTGCTGTCACCTTTTTTTTTTTAAAGTTTACTTCTCACCAAAAAGTCATAGCATTATCATTAATGAAGTTTTTTAAAGATTTTTTTGCCCTAATTCATGGTTTTAACCCTTGGAAGGTTGATTTTGACTCTAATTTATGGTTTTGACAATAAAATTTATGGGTTTGGGGCTTTGGAAGGTTTTATTTTTAGCAGGTAAACCCATGGTTTTGCATGGAAGGATAGTTTTGGCTACTTTAGAGGTGGTATTGATATTTGGAAAGTTCTGTATCAATTTAACAGAGGTTTTCAATTTTTATGGTGGCTTGCATAGCGTGTGGATGAAAGAGACATAAGTGAAAACAACATAGTTAATAAAATAATTGAGTGTGGATTTCTTTGAATGGGTGAATTCATTTTTAGATCAATCTAAATTTAAAGAAAGATTTAAAGGAAAAATGTTACAATTTTGTAAAGGTATTTCAAAAGTCCTTGAAATGGATTATGATTCAGAATAAGCTCAATAATCCTTTTGTTAAGTTGCTTGGGTGTATGAAAATTTGACAACTTCATCTCAATGCAACAAGTCTAGTGCTGAGAACCTAACACTCTCTCCATACACTTGGTAAAGGTTCTTCCTTCTCTTTACCTACTATGGAGGTTTTTTTTTTCTTTTTCATGGAGATGGATTTTGACATGGGGTTTCATTTGTATCTATGTTAAACTAAGAAATTAGGAAATGGATTTTTGAAGGTAAGTTATTGAATGTAGATTGAAGGATATTTTTTAAATGCCCTTGGGAATAATTAAAAAACCTATTTAGGAGGTTACTAGGATGGTGTATATATAATAATATTCCTATAGAAATGTGAATTTAGAGGTAGTTTCTACCTTCACAAACAACCACTTGAAAATTTAGGGAGATAAAGAGATAACTTACATGGTGGTGGAAAAAACTATTTATCTCGAATTATGGCCAAGTCTGGTGTAGATTGTGGAGGAATTAAAAGTTATTTATCCCACCCATATCTTTTTCAAGGTTTATACAGAAGGGTCTCATTTATCTATGATTATTTAGGTAATTGGAGATTAGGTCTATAAAATAGGTAAAATCTATTCAGAGTCTAGATTTGGAGAGTAATTCAAGATTCAAGATGGTTGGTCAACCTATTGGTCAATATATACCTCTACTCTTAAGGGTTTTGAATCCCTTGTCCTAGACTAAAGTGGTGGTGGTAGCTAAAGTTTTGGTACGAAAGTGTGGTGGATCTCTGGTTGGTCTTGTCTAAATTGGGGTTCATATTTTTATGATCTTTTCTCTTTTTTCCAAGTCTATATATCCTTTAAATATGATTTTTATGCGATTAGACACAAGTGGTAGAATGGTGGCATCCTAGTCAGTTGTTATGCTATGTGGATATTATACTAGATCAAAAGGAGAAGTCTCTAGTGTTAGTGGGATGGAAGTAAAAATAACCTCACTAAAGTGTAGGATGCTTAAATTTTTATTTTTTATAGTTAAAATATTGGTTATATTGATTCTAGTATTCTAGAGAGATATTTGTTTTATGTTGGTTTCTTTGTCTTTATTAGTGGTATCTTGAGAGGGGTCATTGAAAACATTGAGGTGGTTATTGGTGATATGTTATATCACTTTATATTCTCTTTGCCCTTGGTTTTAGGTAATGTTTACTTGGATTTTGAGGTGGAAGCACTAATAGGAGGGCCTAAGATGGATAATCCTTTTTATTGATGATCCTTTTTTGTTCTATTTTTTCATTGTGTATTGTAATTTTATACTTGGTAGTTCTTATTGACTAAATTTATCCCTAGGTCAAAACTACTTAACCACCTTGCAAGTTCAAAATTGTGTATGATCTCCTAGGTTGGAAAATTTCCATCATGGTCATAAAGGAGGTCACAAACTCTATTTCATCTTGGTCACACTTGTTTAATTATCCTTAATGTCATTTTATGTCATATTTTGGTCATTAACATGAATTTTATGATTTCTAACAAAAAGGAAAGTACATAAAGAGGTTATATAAAATGTATAATGCCAATAAAGTGTTATATGCAATTTTGGGACTAACATTTTTTAGTTTCAACATATAAAGAAGGAGATTATATAAAGAGAAAGAGGGTTTCAGTTGTTGTATAGACTATATAATATTTATGGCATGAGTGAATAATCTAGTAGTGTCCCTTCAAATCCCCATATCTCATCTTCAAGCTCAAGTGGATTTTATAGTTCTAAAAATGGTGAAAACCAATCCCTCTATCTCTTCACTTCTTTTGGCATATCAACAAGGTCAACTAATTTGCATGTGGTATGAATAGATGAAGCAGAGTTAGTGTGAATGTACTTAGGATCTGAAAGTAGTCTCCATGATAGTTCATTTCATGGTAAAAAATTTAAAATTTGTGGCCCATACTCTATGAACAAACATTAATAATGATAGTATCTCAAACTGCCTACATAACCCACATGGCTTTGGTTTCCTCATCTATTTGAATTGATTTATGTGAGTGGAGTTTTGTATGGTGGTTGGTTAAGTATGTCCTTCATTTATATGTTAGTTGAAACTCATTTATAATGTGTGGATATGAATGGATAGACAAGTCCATCCTCCTTGTGATAAGGGTGAAAACCATTGGTCTACAAAACATTCTTTCATTAATTACAATGTTTTGTTTTTTTTCTTAGTGGCTTCAAGATCAAGTTAATAAACCTATTTTTCTCCCCTTAAAGCATTGTTATTGGTTTCTTCATTGGATTTTTGTATTCGTGAGTGTCATTTATGGTGTGCACAAATCCTAAGACACAAGCATAGTCAATAAATCTTGAAACAGTCACCTACAGGACTATGTTGAAGTGATTAGATAGTGATTCATGAGGGATTTGGACTCAAAAATAGAGCATTTGACAAGTTTTCAAATTTGGCTTGAAGGTATATAAGATTTAACCACAACTAATCACATTCAAGACTATTTTAAGAAACATACAGAGGTTTAGAGTTAGAAAATATGCAAAGGGGGAAAATTTACCTTATTTTCTCCAAAGAAGGTTCCTGTCTGATATAATGCTATCTTTTGGTGAGTAAATATGAGGTTTGTGTGAGTCTAAATGTCTTCCTTCATTTAGAGGTCATATCAGTCAAATATTATGCTAAAGATACTTAGTGACCATAATGCATACAATACCAATGAAATCTATAGCAATACAAACTTGCAACCAAATAACTAGTAGGTTGGTGATAAAGACATGAGAGCATGGAGGTAGAGAATGATACATCTAGATGTGAAATGATCTTTATGACCTCTAAGGAAGTTAAAAGAGATAAGTATAATGTTTAAACATGTAGATACCTACATTAATCTTCCATTTACCTCCCTAATTACCACCTATTGGTGACATAGTCAAAATAGTCTACAAACTAGTTCAAAATATTAAGGAAAAGCTAGTTTGGGAGGTTGGTAGATATATATGGTACACAAACATATTGAATATATCCTCAAATTTGATGAAATTTCAATTTGTGTGATTATTAGAGAGAAATAAATAGGGTAATAAGTTGATCAAATATGGTTCTAACCCCACACTTAGTCAACTAAGACCCTACACACAATACACAAACCTCAAAGTTAGTCTTAAGGGTTTGTGATCTTGAGAGATATAGAGAGACAACCAAGCCTTGAAACTTTGTAAAAAATGTCATAAATAACTAAGATAGCCTCGGTGGTCTCAGTTTAATAGTAAAATATTGTAAGTTCCTTTTGTTTTGCAAAAAGACATGAGGCACTCCATTATCATCATAACCTATAAACCTAATATGTGAATGAGAAGAGGATGAGATGACAGTGTCTTAAGGGACTTTAATAAGGTATACAGGACTGAACTATAAATAAATAGAGGTAAATTTACACCTAAATTCAATGTAAACTCCTAAAAGTTATTGCAAGCTCAAATACATAGTCTAGGTCTATTAGGCATAGAACTAGGCCTAAACCCTTAGGGTGCCTAACTTAATTTACATGATCATATAACATTTAAAACATGTGTGATAAATTTAAGGGGAGATTTGATGGATGATTGGATACATTAGTTTGTATAAATAATGGAAACATATTTCATTTTGACCCAATTCTCTCTCAGAGTTACTCAAAATGTATTGCAAGAGCTTGAGAGACATTTTCATTTGCTCATCTATATGGATGAACTACATGGTGCCAAAATCAACTAGGGATAATTTATGGGTGTCCTTAAATTGTTTCTATTTGAATTTTTTTGGATTTTAAGCACCCAATATTTATGAATCAATGTTAAGAAGCTAAGAGACTCAAAACCCTCCTAAAACCCTTGTATGAACTCAATCGAGCAAAGATCATTGGAGATGCATCTATAAGTGTTCAAATGGCATAGAAAGTGACTTGGACATTATTATGACTTTTTTAGGATCCTCACCATCCACTTTTTACATGCCGTCACTTGTATAGACATGCTTATTTCTCTATCTTTTATAGGATTTGAGGTGTCTAACAGGTACAGAGGGAAACTAAGGAATGAAGGCCATTAAAAGAGGTATTTAGGAAACTCAATTGTCACCTTAGTTAATCATAGAAGACACCGTGATCAACTAGTCATTATAGGCAGTCTAAATATAATAGTGAGAGGTAAAGTGACCATTTAAGTGTGATAATGAGAAGAATGGCATTGAGTCTCTTGAGGTTTATTTGGTAGGCTAGTGGAAAAATAGGTCATAAACATGTGTTTATAATCCCTAAAATTAACCTCTTTGAGTATGTGAAGGTCACTTAAGAGACAAATGTGAAAATTCAAGCCTAAAGGGCTAATGATTGGCTATTAGACAGTGAATAACAAGTGACAAAGGGGAGTTCATCAATTGAGGGGCATATGATGACTATAAAAATCAAGATTATAACTTCTCAAGATACTCCATATGTTTTAAATACTCCTAAGGTGGTTTAATATATTCAAGTGGACTCATCATCGAAGAAGATAGTTTCAAGAAGGATAGTGAAGAGTCTCTATACCAACTTGAGAGAGAATGATGTATTATTGATGGATACTTGTCCATGACATCTTGTTAATATATTTTACACTTCATCCTCTTAACTTGTAACTATGTTAAAATTATTTGAAACTTGGCCTTATGACTCTATAAATTCAATTATTTTCTTTCCTCTCCTATGCTCTATATATGTAAACCATTATGGCATTTTTATCTAGTACACACCTAGTATGGTGAAGCCTTATTGGTTTGAAATTTATTTATACTCTAAATAAATATTTTTAAGTTTATTTAATCTCTAAATTTATTACCTAAGTATTTCAAGTGGTGTACTTGGATGACAAGTGATGAATATTATTTTTCCTTACTTCCATTTTGCCCTTGTATGCATTGTGTGGGTAACATCTCTTCTAACAGGTCTCATGAAGTGTATTATTTTTGAGTATCTCTTGAAGTGTGAGAGAGACTTGTATTGTTTATTATCAAAAATTATTTTCACCCTCCTTTGGATATGCATAGCAATTTTCCTCTATGATAAATATTTATGCTAGATTAACATTGAGTTGAGGTTAGTTTTAGTATCCTCCTTTTTTAGTGTAAATTCAATTGTGTCTTGTGGACTTATCTTTTGTGTATAATCTCATTAGAATAGGTTAATTATTTATTAATTCTTCCATTTTCACCCCCAATAGTGATTTATCTAGTGTAGTGTGTGAGCCTAAAACATAAATCAAGGGAGATAGAGGTTTAACTCTGCTATAGGAAAACCATAGGCCTAAAGGTAATCCATGTTGGCCAAATGTGAAGAGGTCTTAAAATAGTTCCCACTATTTTTGTATGGTTATTTATAGTTTTTTTACTCTAAGTATTGAATGTTATATCGCTCTTCTAGGTTTTCCTCGATTCTTTGGGACCCTCTTTAGTTGATCTAGTGGTTTAAAGAGTCTTATTTCTTATGGATCTTGGGAAACCCCTTTGATTTAGTTTTTTGTATTTTCATATCCTTTTAATAATTTGAAAGGGACCCTCCAAACCTTATGATGAATCAAACATGTGTGTGTGTTTAAGTGAAAGTAAATTTTCACATTGAAACATCCATGAAACATTTATCACATCTCAAATTCACCGATAAATAATGTTGTATACCAAAACCACAAGCTATTTAAATATGATAAATACACACAAGTAAAAATATATATTAATAGTGATATATGTAATTTTTGTTCATAAACATTTGTTTAAAAAGTTTCCTCATTTACTTGAATTACTTCAAACTTATTATTATATGTGTTTATGTTGGTTTGTTGATCAACATTTCAAATCTCACTAAAGTTTCAATTTCATACTAGGCTTGGTATATAAAAATACCATCATCCATATATTTTTTAGTGTGGTGAATTTATCGCATATTTATATTTTTAATGATTAGTGAATATAACAACATCTTTGTTAACCTATTTTAAAGATGTTTTTTATCATGTTGACTATTTTCATTCATAAAATTGTGATACCAAATTATTTTTTCCATATTGGTTAGCTTTTGTCTCATTATAAAATTAAACATTTTTGCATGAAATGTTTTTTTACTAAATTCCTTATCCATATTTAAGCATTGAACAATATATGAAGTAAATAAATGTTGATAAAGTTTTTAAAATACAATTACAATCCCATTATAAATGTTTTAACTATTTTCTACATTACCTCTGTCATAACTTAGATAATGTTTTATTTTATACCGATAGGAATATTAAGAATCCCTTTGGCATTTACAATAATAAACCATGCCACTTGTGTATACAATGCCACCTCTAATTTTTTTTAATGACTTGGCATGGATGTTTATAGTTATATATACATTCCACTTGAATATCAATCAGATGCTTAGAAAGACATTTCATATTCAATATGATTCTATCATCTTCATGTGATCCTAATATTGATTGAAAAAATCATAATTCATTATGGTATTTATCTAAACAAATAATATCTATTTATTCATCCTGATGAGGTGTCCTTAACTTGTTTCCAATGGAATATATATGGAGGTTAAGCACCCAAGAATTATGAATCAATGTTAAGAAGCTAAAAGACTCAAAACCCTTGTATGAAACTAATGGAGAAAAGATCATTGGAGATTCATTTAGAAGTGTTAAAATGGCCTAAAAAGTGACTTGGAAATTATTATCACTCTCTCAAGATCCTCACTATCAATATTTTCCATACCATCACTTGTATGGATATGCCTATTTCTCTATCTTTTATAGGATTTGAGGTGTCTTACAGGTATATAGAGAAACTAATTAATGAAGGCCATTTTCAGAAGTGTGTAGGGACTTGTTTTAACTCTTAAAAATCAATTTTCACCTCATTTAATCATGGAAAACACCCTACTAGACAATTAAATGTAGGTTATTTGAATATAACAGTGAGAGGCAAAGTGATTGCCTAAGTGTGATAGTGAGAAGAATGACATTGAGTCTCTTGAGGTCTATTTGATATACTAGAGGGAAATAGGTCTTTAAAATGTGTTTAACATACCTAAAATGAACCTCCTTGAGTATTTGTAGGTCACTTAATAGACAAATGTGAAAATATAGGCCTAAAGGGTTAATGATTGACTACTAGGTAGTGAAGGACAAGTGACAAAGGGAAGTCCATCAGTTGATGGGTATATGATAAATATCATGATTAAGATTACATATTCTTAGGATAGTGCATATGTATCAAATACTCCTAAGGTAGTTGAAGACATTCAAGTGGACTCATCACCAAACAAGACAATTTCAAGAACAATAGTGAAGAGTCTCTATGACAACTTGAGAAAGAATGATGCATTTTTGATGGGTACTTGTCCATGACATCTTATTGACCTATTTTTGACTTCATACTCTTACATTATAACTAGTTTCCAAGTATTTGACACTTGGCCTTGTGAATCTTGAAATTAACTTCCTCTCTATCCTCTCTTATGTTAAGATTGATGAGGTGGCAAACACTATTCATCCTGATGAGGTGTCCACAACCCTATTGATGTACTTAGGCGGCATGGGCTGACACATTAAATTATCACTCATGTGGGGACTTCATTTTGTCTTATTTCATGCATATGAGATTAATTTCATGTGAGGACAAATAAATAATGGTCAAAAATAAAATTCGCCTTCATTTGGAAGATTATGCTAATGGGTAGACAAAATATACTATTACAAATTGATATTTACTTTACCCTTTTGTCATGTTGTGAAAGGTGGCACCAAATTTTGTAGTGGAGACTTTGTATTTATCATTAATGACATATGCAAATAATGCGGCATGGATTTTCATTGGGTCTTACTCCATCTTCTTTTTCTTTATACATCCAAGTGGAGGGGAACAAATTTTGGGCCTCCTTTGTTGTTTTCTTCCATATTTATTTTATAAATGGTTTTATTCATGGCTTAGTTTGGTAGGATATAATTATAATATATTGAGCTTAGAGAAGCTTTGCAGAGCCTTCTTATCATGTTGAGTACATGTTTTGTGAGTGTTGTGAGAAGAGGAAGATTTGAAGCATGGGTAATAGTGTGCATTAATGGAATGCCTTGTGAATGTAATGAGAATTATGTGGTGTTTAAGAGTTGAATTTATTGATATGTTTATGTTATTTTTGAGAATTTGAGAGGGATATGGATTGTTGAATCCATCAAGTGTTTTAGGCCACATCAAATCCAAGATAAATTAATATGGCACTTCTCTATATTTACAGAGTTGTTCACCTTTATATTTTCTCTTCTTAGTCAAATAAGATAACTTTTCTTCATATTAATTGTAAACTATATATTTAATTTTATTTAATTTTCTTATAGGTACCATTTTGATGGTACTAGTGGCCTTATCGAATTGAATGCCCATTTGGGTTTTATCAATAATAAACCAATCTTGTCTATCTAATTGGGAAACATGTAGTTTCCTAATTCAATCTTATTATGAGGTAATATCAACTACAAATGCATTGGAAGAGGTGAAATGGTACATGAAGTGGTGGAGATGGTGAAGGGAAGGGAAAATATGTAAGTAAGGTCCATTAAAGTTAAGGATGGAAGGTGTGCACATGGATTGGCATCAATGGATGTAAGGATGGAAGAGTTAAAAGGAATGTGCTTGAGTTTTTTCTTTTCATCATAGGATTAAACAAACTTATCTTTTCCTTTTGATGTGCTAGGTATAATAATAATTTCATTGAAATAAACTTTAGATGAGCTATTTTCTAGTGCTAAATATCCTAGTGACAAAGAACAAATGACGTTTGATGAAACTAGTGGTTATTTAAACACACCCATAAAATAATTGGTATCTATGGAAATATGGGAGGATTTTTATGACCATTAAGGAGATGAATCAACTTAAAATTTACCTATACAATCTTTAATAATATTAAATTTGGATGTATTATGCCTAAAATAAACCTTCGTAATTGTAGGGATTATCTTCACAAGAACATTGGAAGCTATGAAATCAATGGTAACAACAGACGTAGGTACAAAAAATTAAGTGAAGTAATAGGAAAATTTATTCGCATTATTTCCATTATAAACGTGGCATGGAAAAATGGAATGGATACTAAAACTTCAAAGCCATCACTAGTAGTCCTAACATGAACCAACTCAATTTGTTATTTGGTATCATCAATAATGTATAAATAAACTATAATAACACTATTAGGATTTTAAAAAACTCTAGATACACTAAGTTAAGAATAAATAGTATCCATGGGAATAGATACCCAAATAATTTAAATAACTGGGGAAGATTTTACCTTGAGAGGAAGAGGTGATTGTTCTATCCCTCGTGAATTGGGAATTTGCCATAAAATATTCCTTGTGAGGATATGAATAGTCTATTCTATTTATTCCTCTATGGTAAAGGTTTCTAGCCTCTCCTCTAAGGTTTTTTTTTTAATTCAATGCTACCTAATATGGCAACCTAATAGTTGACATTTTAATATTCTCCTCTGCTACCCTACTATCTGCAGCATTAAATAATACCTATTCATCTAGATATGGGTGATGATGATAAAAAACAAGGACCTTTCCTTTCAAACTCTTTAATGAGAACCTACTATTCCCTTAGGATCCCATCTCCTCACATCATGATCACCCAAATTGTGAGAATTTATGTGTGAGTCATAACATAAATTAAGAAATTACTTATACTAGTTCTTCCCAATCCCAAGAGGGAGATGAGGGTACGACACTTATTTCTTCTACTTCCATATTCCTAAATACATTAGACTATCCAATAATAAATTTATTTCTCTAAATATTTTGTTGGAACATAATTTTGGATTTGTAATGGGGTTTAAAATAAACCCTCTTCCCTAATAACTATGTAAGTAGTATATAACTAGTAAGCTCCAATGCTTGAAATTTCCTTGATGATTTTTTTTATAAACTGCAAGGTATAGGCCTCTCATTGATGGTTTGATAGATGGATGGATAAAATAAATTTAAAATGTCTACCATATGTTGTCAGAAGGTATGAATGTGAAACTTGGATAAGGTCATATGAACTATCTCTGGTGAATCAAGATTCTATTTGGGGTAATAAGGAAACTCAATTATGGCATAGGTAACATCCACTATGTAGGAAATCATGAAAATTCATCCCTATTTTGTACCTAAATGATTCTCTAAATTAGATTGAAATATATATTTTCTCACAATATGAGGACTTGCATATTTGTGATAATCATATAAAGTAAAGGCACCTATGCCTTATCCACATAAGTTGTCATTAGGTCACCAAATATTTTATTCATTGGGGCCATATAAAATCTTACACCAGGTCCTAATAATCTGATATCCATTTTATTTATGTCCTCTTTTTTGGCCTAATAGTTTGGGTTCTTAGACCAATCCTTCAATACCTATCTTATATTATGTGTTTTAATCTATTACAAGTCCACATCTTTATTAAACATGACAATAGGCCTAGGAATCCTATAAGAGGATTAGAAGGCCATATATGATATCTTTGTGATTTAATTGTTTATCAGAAACCATGACACCTTTTTATCTATGAGAATACCCTAGTTTATTAAAAAAGAGATCAAAACATGGAAATACATCAGGTTTTAGTATTACAATGTGAAAATCAATGTTTTATATAGCCAATAAATCATTTAAAATCTTATTATCTGTAGAATTTTGGATTTCTCCTTCCTTTTCTAGCTTCTTTCTATGAACTCTCTAATACATAATTGAATAGTGAGGAAACATGTGAGCTAATGTCTCAAATTACGTATCAGTATCCATGAATATTTGGGAAGTATTATAGGTGAGGAGAAATTGGATCAGATTTACCATCTCATTCTTCCTTCTATTATTCAAACACTCAACACATGTAAGCTTATATTTTTAGATTACAATGTGGAATATCCTTGATTGAAAAATGGAAATCAATGGGTAGCTTCGATAGTTTTATATAAATTTTGTGTTTGACAATTAGTTCAAATTGAATTGTATTGATCATTATGAAGTTATTTAAATGTGTTTGATATCTTTTGATAACTTTGATAATGTGCATTGATGATAGAAAAATGTAATTTGGTGTTATTGAATGAATGTTTTGTAAATAGATGCCACATGTTTATTCCTCACCACTCCTTTATATTTATGCTGATTAGTTCTATTTGAAATATAATGATTTTAATTTACTGTGAAGTCCTTGATGCTTCACACATGTTTTGATCTCATTATTTTGTAGTTGTATGTAGCCAATCATTCCAACATGGAGACCTAGTTGATTTTTTTTCAAAATTGTTAAACTTTAACTAACTATAAAGGACTTCAAACTATGAAAACCAAAATGAACCAAAGAAAAATAATATCAAGGAGTGTGAAGTCTATGAAACTATAAATACTAGGATAATAAAATAGCTATGAAGTGTTAAAACCTAGAAAATATTTAACTTATGAAGTTTCAAATCAATCATGTTGAATGATTTGTACATGAACTCAATAAATGCCATAAAATACACAAATAATGTATTGACCTAACCAAAACTGAAATATGATAAAATCTTGAAAAACTAGTCTCATGCATTTAATCAAAAGGTTTGGAAAAAAATTGATAGAATAATGGTAAGATAAGCATTACATAACATGATTACTTCTTAAATTTGAGAGGGTCCATATTTCATTTGGATTTGGGTGTGTTTTGGTGACACCACATTTTACGTCAGCAATCAAGAACAACTCTAATATTAAATTTAATTTCATTATAAAAATAAGAAAAATAATTAATTGAAATGATATACACAAAGTCTTTATTCTACCCAGAATAGAGTAGTCAAATAGTTTATCCAAATAATAAGTATTCCATGAGGTTGAAAAGCACCACAGATTATTATGCACATAGTCTCATACATTTTACTAATTTTTATTAACATAATGTTACCACTTCAGTATATATTTCATAGGATTAAATTTTAGTTAACCAATACATGATACCATTGTATCCACAAAAAATATTAGTATTAAAATCATATTTATAGTAGTAGTTTACAAATTTGGTTCATAACTACCACATATTAAACCTCTTTTTGGAGGTAAAATTTCTATTTTAACTTTGAATTTTTTATATTAATTTGAAAATAAGGTAAAATATAATAATTTATTTACATAATAATGTGCAATGAGAAAACATAATAGGAGAGAGAAATTTATGAAGATTTCTTGGGGCAAGGATGGAGACTAAAGAGATTTTGTTGTAGACATCAAGAGTTATCATAATTTTTTATGGAACCTTTCAAGGTAATATATAAGATATTTGGCACATGTTTCCATATTTTAGAGCATTAGATTTAGTGATTTGGGTTTCATTGGGTTGTAAAAGGCTTGAAAAAAGATTTAAATTTTTATTTTAAAACTTTTTTACTTTGTATTATTGAAATGGAAAAATGCCCATTGTTTAGAACTGACTTATCTCCTAATAACATTCCATGAGTTGATTTGCTGAAATGGTGTTAGTTGGGCATTGAAATAATTCCTATCACTACTTTAAATTTATGATCAATGAATTACATGCCATTAAAAACCAACACGTTCTTTGAATCATTAATTTTATCAATCAACAAATTGACTTTGATGGGAATTTATGAGTTCCAAGCATATTTATTTTATCAGATTGGTTTTTAATACCAACTACCCCTAATGTTTTATACCCAAGTACAAGTTTTTAAACTAAGTGTTTATAATCAAAATTAATCACATTAATTTTATATACTCATTAGCACAAAACTGGGAAGAAATGGAGATTTCAAAATTTTATGATAAAAACATATAATATTATAATATTTTTTTTTGTTGATTGATAATAAGGATTGAGGATCCTTGCCCATACATAAAGTAAAGATATTAGAAAATTAGAGTGGAATATGGGGGGTGACTATTATCCACAACCATGCTAGGTATTCATCCTCAAAAGTAACTAAATAGGGACCCAAAATTGGGTGAAACCCTTGATAATACCAATAACAAGACAACACCAAGATTACACAATGAAGCCCAAAACCAGAAAGTACAAACAAAAGTGAACTACACATACATCATAACGAAGATAATTTTAAAAAATAAGCTATAATAAGCCCATGAAATAAATGAATAAAAGACCCTAACACCCTAATTGCATCAATATCTATAGACTCTAACTCATAATCCATACTATTAGTGCTCGTATAAAAAAAAGAGGGTCATTTTCAAATGGACCAAATCCAACTACAAGTGCAATCTCTAAGTGTAAAACTCTATCACCATACAATCCACCATAATGATGATACCACCACAACCCATTATATCAAGACCACCATAAAAACCATTAGAAGAAAATAAAACTTGAGGCTTAGGATTAAAACATTAGAAACTATCCTATACTTAGGCAAATTTTCATTCAACACCAACTGACATGTCTAAGGAGAGCCTCCTTTTAAATGACTGAATTGACCTCTAATACTAATGACTACAAAATGACAAATACCAAGTCTATCTCTTGAGATTTTAGATGCATATAATATCAAACATGAAGATCCTTTTTGAATGGTAAAAATGGAGGAACACCTATCAAAATAGTCTCTTACCAAGGAAGAAGGGTTATCAAATAAAACCCCACACATTTTAGCTAATAAAATTCATCTTTCACTATCATTGTTAAATTTAAAGATTCAATGACATTTGATAATAGAGGTAGAGGGCATGTGAGATTATTTAGGTTAAAAGGAGGAAGGATATTTTTAGGTAAAATCTTGTTATCCTATCCATACTTCTATAGGTGGCTAAAACACTCATCCAACTTCATGAATAAAATCTCTAATTCTTATAACATATAGAGAGGAAAGAGTCCCTGTTACTTTATCATAAAAAACCAAGAGGTGTAATGCAAAATATAACCTTTAAAATCTTTTACGATATCATGCTAAAATTTTAGGGCTCATAAATTTGACAAGCACCAATCACATAACCTCCTTGTCAATAAGAATATAAAGAAAATTAATTTTAAAAATAGAAACCACCCCTAGATTTACTTTGCATCAAATAGATTATATATTAATGTTTTACCTAAAAATATCCTTGATGGTATTGAGTACCAAACCATAATGTTTTAATAATATGGCCATCAACCTACACTAGGTCACTCTGCCCTAAAAGCACATTTCTCTAGTGTTTAATTTAATGCAAAGGAGAGGCTCCATATTAGTCATCTCTAAATAAAAGTTAAAAACCTTATCCACTCTAAGACAACAAGATGAAATAAGAATGGGAAAAATATCCAATTATATTGGAAGCAATAGATTGATAAACTTCTAGGCACGAGCGGGAGATCACACTGCATAGACATCCTTTTATTCCCTGAATATATCATTTTATTTAAATTAAAATATGTAGCATGTATCATTTTATTCCTTAAATATATGTTAATTATTTTATTTATGATAATCAAATTAAAATTATATGGTGTGAAAGAGAAGATAAGTTTCTATTTATGGAACTATTGAGATTTGACATAAAGTTTGGTGATTGTTAATCATATCATTAAATGTCTAGTTTGTTAAATTTAATCTATGAACTTATAAATTTTCATGGCACATAAATTCATATATGGTTATTATGTGGATGACGTATTTTGTGATTTTATATTTATATTTAAAACGTTCTTGAATAATACATGATGTGACATTAAATGTTTTTTGAACTTGGTGAAGATTGGAATAAAAAATTAAAATTATTAAGTAATTAAATGATTATTATCATTATTTTGATATAAATATAATATTTCATGAGAACATGTAGAGGAATATTCATTAATTTTTGGGTGCTAAACTTTTGAATTGTTCAAGTGATATGTCCTGTCAAAGGCTCTCATTGTCTAAAGTAGAAAAATTATTTTCTCGAGTTAAACTTATAGGACCATGCCTCCATAGGTATTTATAATATATTTACTAGTTTCTAAATTTAACCCTATTCCCATGTATTTAGTGGTAAATTTGTATTGGTGGAGAATGTTGGAAAGGATTTTTTTAAGGTTTTATTTATTTTTATTTTTTAATTCATGGAAACGCAACTAAATTAACAATAAAAATTGGATCCAATCATGAATAAACATTTACAAACTTCTATAATAACACCCTAAATAATATTTAAACAATTTTTCATGCCAAAATTTATAGTTGTTAGAATAATAAGTGAAATAAAGCATCTTGTTGGACTAATAGTATAAAATATTATATATTATGTGTATAATAAGTTGAATCAAGTATTAGTTTACATTTATATTAATATAAATTAAAATATTTATTTTCATCTCTTAAATTGATGTTTATTATTCAATTTATCTATGATCTAATATGGTTTTATAGATTTGGTTTTATCTCATGTCATTTATTTTTTGTAATATAGTAATGATGTCTATTATATTTGGAGAGGATTACCAGGTGGGTTTTTTTTCAAAAGGCATAAAATTTTTAGAGGAAAAAGTGTATTCACGTAGGAGGACACTACATTTAAGAGATGTGGGAAGAGGATTTGTTGTCGTTAGTGTTAATATAATATGTGATGGAAAAATACAACTACCATTTTTAGTTAATGAATTTGAAACTTTAGTAGATGTCAAGAATAAAGGATATTGCATTACCTTAGAAATAATGGAATTATCAAAGAACATATATTCGTCAATTCCACTAATTCATAGTGATCACATATATAGTTAATCAAAAGATGGTAGTGCTATCATGGAACTAGAGGGAGATTGCAATGATGACATTGAAAGCCCCATCAATACAAGACCTAAAGATAGAACTAATTTTGTTGAAAAAAATGTGATTTTTAAATGTAATTATCCTAACAAAAATGATAGCATAGACTGAGAGTCTACAACTAATATGCTATAAGATCATAAAAATTGTGAAGAGAGATCTGGATGCATAAATTTTTTTGTAATTATATAAAATGTGGTAAATTGTTGTTTTGAATGCTTAGACCTACTACAACCCATGAAATTAATAGCTTGGATAATTAAAAATATATTTTACACAAAAAAATTAAGTGACTTAATGGTTAAAGGGAGTCATCAGTTGGAATTTCCATCCCTTGTATGTGGTGGTGAACACAATTCAAAGTTCAAAGTTGTTGGTGTCAAATTAATCAATTTGTGCCCATCAGAAAGCAAATATGTTGTAGAGTATATAATTAAAAATGTATTTGAAGTATATAGAGTGTAATTTATATGATTATATGTCATTACCATTGGTGTGAATGTATATAGAGTATTCAACTCTCCTTTTAAAGGATGTTCCCTATCTGAAGGATCTCTCATACAATGGCCTACTTTGAAATTCGCCAACATAGACAATTCTCCCTTAGATGTCAGATTCAAATAAGTCCTTAAATAATTTAAGGATAACATGTGGGATGGATTATAAGAGTGATATCCTATTATCATGAAATTTTACATTTCATGAAAACACCCCCAATTGCACTCTCCCAAGTAATTGGAGGTGTTTTGAAAATATAGATAGTAATTTTTTTTCAAAATGAACATCGACTCTATAGCCCAATAGACAAAGTTTGAGTTGCATATTGATATCTACTTTTTGGGATGTTTTGTTTGAAAAAGTGGAGTGTATTACTGATCTCTTGACTTTATCTCTTTTGAAAAGAGAAGATCATGCCTTGGATTAAATTCCCACACTTGGAAAAAAAGTTATACATGATGGTCATAATGGGATGCATGATGTTGGATGATGCTACATACAAGGTTCTCATCCTTAGACATATGAAGGAGGATTCACGAAGGATGAGATACTACAATATGGCTTCAACATTTCTTGTATCATGAAAGCATAAAAATGTGTCAGCACTTAGGGTAGACAAAATATGTGTAATGACTTCTATGATATAAGCTTAGATGATATATCTTCTCATGATAGTATTTGGTATACTTTGTATCAAATTTCAATGGTGTTTGATTTCACACTTATGAGATAGATAAAAATGGTGATTCATATGTATTTTATCCCTATGTGTGCTCTGAGGTATCCATGACATAGTACAAGAGTGGGTAGAGTCAACAAAAGATTAAAAAAGAAGTCAAAAGTTGCTTGAGTCTAGCTTTAGTAATTTTTGGTACCATGTCAAACATAGTGTCAGATTTCAAAAATATGTATTCAGACACATATTAGATTATGTTACCATGTTGAGTAGAGTCATAAATCCTGACATTGGTTTGAACATTTTGAAACTCATTCCATTATGCAAAAATCACCTTTAAATACTTTAACATTTAAAATGCACCTTTAAATCCCACATTATGTTTCATAAATTATATAATCCCACATCATGTTTTATAAACTTCAAAAACATGAAAATTGTTTCATAACCTTTAAAATCTTGAAATTATTTTATGAACCTCAAAAACCTAAAAAGTATTTCATAAACATCAAAATCCTAAAAGTTTTTTATGAACTTCAAAATTACAAAAAGTGTTTCATAAGTTTTAAAACACTAAAAGTGTTTTATGAAATTCATAAACTTGTAAAATGTTTTAAACTCCTCCAAATCCTTCAAAGTGTTTCATAAGTTTTAATGTTCTATAAATTATTTTACGAGCTTTAAAACCCCACATACATTTTCCAACTTCCTGCCTTATCCCTCCATGTAGCCCATGCCTTTCCAAAGTTTATTTCTCCCAAATGCATGGTTCACAGTGTGTAAAGACTTGTTTTGAAAAACATAAATGCATGGTATTAATTAAAGTTTTCAAAAAAATGTTTTCCCACTCAAACATTCATGGATTTTTTTTTGAATGGTCATTTGGTAAAAAATATGTGTTATCACCTTTTTAAAACAAAATATATTTCTCACCACAAATTTATGGCATTATCATTAATGATGTTTTTTTTAAACATGGCTTCCCAAATTCATGGTTTTGACCCATAGAAGGTGGTTTTTGACTCTAATTCATGGTTTTGACCATAAAAATTGTGGTTTTGGTCCTTTGAAAGGTTGTTTTGAGAAGGTAAACCCATGCTTTTGCATGGAAGGATAGTTTTGGCTATTTTGGAGGTGGTATTGATACTCGACAAGTTCTCTATGAATTGATAGAGGTTTTCAATGTTCGTAGTGGCCTACACATGGTGTAGATGAAAGATCCATAAGTGAAAATAACATAGTTAATGAAAGAATTGAGGGTATATTTCTTTCATGGTTGAATTCATTTTTAGATCAATCTAAATTTGAAGAAAGATTTGAGGGAAAAAGGTTACAATTTTGTAAAGGCACTTTAAAAAAGGCCTTGAAATGGATTATGCTTCACAATAATCTCAATAATCCTTTTATTCAAGTCGATGGGGTGTATGAAAATTTGACAAATTCCATCTTAATGCAACAAGTTTAGTGGTGAGAAACTCACAGTCAAATTTTACATATGTAAGAGTGTAAAAGGCAAGGAACCGGAGCAAATGAGAAATCAAGCACATGACATAATGATAAAAGAAGATTATGAATTCCTTGTAGTAGAAACAAATTTTGAGTAGTTTCATGTGTATAAATTGGTATTCATGTCATGCACCTAAGAATGAGGACACATAAGCATAGTTCTTATTACTAAAGAGTCAATTAATCTTACATCATAGGATAAGACTACTTGTGTGTGGAGGCTTTCAAATTTAATACATGTGATGGTGATAAGGAGTCATTAGACACCTTAGGAAGATTATAGTGATAAAAATGGATTATGAAAACATCTAAAGTTTTCTTGCTCAATGGGGTGCTTGAATTAGAAATATGATTCATACAACAAGGAATCTCTAACCAAGGAAGATGGTAAATGAAATACAATATATGTCAAGATGGAATGACCAAGGGAGAAATAAAACTTGATAAAGAATGAGGAATAAAATATTGTCATAGTGGTAGACAATTTCCTACTTAGTAAAATGAATTATTTTTTTCTTAATAACCACCAAAAGTCTCTGTCTTTATATTTCTTCATTGTACTTTTTGTAATAACTTATAAGGTTATGTTTTACCTTTTTAAAGTCATTTAAGATAAAGTAATTGTAAAATATAAACCTTTTACCATAATGGTGGTTATGAAGGTGGTTATGGAGGTGGTTGTGGGTGGTTACACCTATTATAACCTATAAATAGGAGTTTGGAGCTCTTTTGTAGAGGTTAGCTTTAACTGGCCTCAGTTTGGCTTTCTACCAGTTAGTTTTATTCCAATAGAAATTTTACAAGTGAAAAGAAGGAATTTATATATAAAGTCCCATGAAAAATAAACAAAGAAATGACTTATAGGACTTTGTTCCATGAGAGCTTTTGAATGATAATATGCATGAGTATGTCAGTTCACTTTGATTCTTGCTATTTTATTTTGCTAAAATGTTATTGTTAAATAGTCAATTCGTGTGAAGTTATTCAGTGTGGAAAGTTTTTTTGAATCTAGATTGGGAAATTTGTTATTGAGAAATCTTGGTGAGATTAAAAATAGGATTTTATGCCTATTTTTATTGGAAAATATAGGGTTGTTAAATATCTTTCTTTGTAAGTTTGTCCAATCTTCTTGGTGTATGTATCCTATCCATAAGTTTAGTATATGTCTTTCCCATCTCATTTTCATGAAAAAGGCTTCCTCTACTATACCTCAAATCTTAGACTATTCTAGTGCATCTTTGTGTTTAGCTATCCAGAGTTGTTCATCTTTTCTAGGGTTATCATAACAACTTATGTTTAACTAGCTATAATAATCCAATTCTTCCTTTCTCATTTTTCCCTTCTCCTTGTTTTTCTCTTCATTTAATTTTTATCTCCTTTATGTACTTTTTGATTAAAATTTTGAAAATCCCCATAATAAAACTTTTTTGTAAATAGATGTGAATAACTTTTCCCTTGCTTTTCCATTTTTGGCATTCATAAAGGTAGTTTTGCTTTCTAATAAGAGAGGGAATTTGTCTTGTGTTGTTGACTAATGTAAGAACTCAGTTCCCACACTGTTGACTCAATATAATTAATTTATCCCCTTGATAAATTTTATATCCAATAATTTTTGGTGACTAAGTTGGGAACCGAGGTGCTTTAAACACAATTTTTTTGGAAATTTCAAGGGATGTCCCATAGAATGGAGGTTGTAATCTCTGTTGAGAAAAATTACCTAGTTCCTGCACCTTCCTAAAATGGCATTGGTCCACCATAACCCAATCAGTCCTTGTGTCCCATGGGAAGAACATTTTGGGCCATTGGCTTTGGCCCAACACAATGAGTTCCCATCAGATGAAAAAAAGAGATTCTTGAAGTTCTCTAGAGAGAATGGTCAAGATGTAGATAAACATATCCAGCCCTTCATGGTGTCCTATAAAATTTTTGGAGTTATGTATGAGGCTGTTACTATGATATTTTTCATTAAAACTTTCATTGGACCAACTACTAAGTGGTTTTGGCACCTTGAATATGGATGCATTGTGAATTGGGATTCTTGGTAGAACAAGTTCATGAATAGATTCAAATCAGTTATTAATGTATGTTTATTGTTTTCAAAATTATTTAAAATTCAAAAACAATATCATGAATAGATGAGAGAGTTTGTAGCCCATTTCAACAAATTTTTTGAGATTGATTCCTTAGGGAGATCAACCAAGTATCAATAATAAGCTCTACATTTTCATTGGTTCTATTCACCAAGAGATGAAGTTCATCTTGATGAGGAACATGATAAATGACTTAGTAACTACACAACATGAAGCTATAAAAATTAAAGGTGACATGACTATATCTGGAATTTTAAAGAAAGAGGTTTTAAAAGGTGCTACAATGGTTACAATTGGTGATGAAGAAACAATGAAACCCGATACAATTAAGAGTCATAAATATTCATAAAAGAGAATTTAAAGGTAAGTTATTAATCAAACATGTTATAACTCTAATAGATAAAAATAAAAAGTGGTACCTATCACATATGATTGTTTCAGTTTCACAATTATGGAATAAAGTGAGTAGCTAGAAGAACTAATGATTAATTAGAGAACATATGGAGAATTCAACCCCCAGTTTGTGAAAATGAGAAAGATTTGCCTATTTCACTAGATTACTTAAACCCCATAGTCTTGGGACAAAACTATCCTATGATATTTGAGGCACAACATGTTGAACCACAAATAGAAAGGAGTAATAATTCAGAGTATGATGTTATACTTTTTGAAAGAGAAGATATTATGGAACTTATTTTCAATAAAGAAGAATATCTCTTGTCTATTAGAATGAAAGAATCAATAATCAAAAATGAATATTCCTCGAGTATTTCATTTTTAGGTTCTACCATAGAAGGATTTTATAGAGGATCTAAATCCAATGCTTTTAAGCCTATGCAAATTGAAAATAAAAATCATGCCAAGGTTGAGGTCAAAGAAGACATCAATGTAGAACAAAAAAATGGTGTCCAATAATCATTACAAACAAAATGGAAACTATCAAGGTAGAGAAAATTGATGAAGATGATGATGATGACTCATCCACTAATGAATTCATTTTTATTGTGGAAAGTAATTTGAAAAATAATATCAACACCTCATTCATTATGTAAGATAATCATATTGTGGTTCTAATTTAGATATTGTATCTATCACAAATGCATTTGAATTCATCCAATAAGACATTAAAAAAAATTAGTATTGATCATAAGTGCTTATAGAAGATTAGTAAATTCATAATGATTCCATTTCAAAATAGAAAAGCATTACTGATTTATTCATTCATGATCATCCCTATGTGAATGATAACTATAAGTTACACTTCCCAACTACTTGGTTTCTATTGCTAAACTATTCTTAATTTGTAAGTCAAATCTATTATTCCAAAATGTTAGGTACTTCTCCTAATCAATGAAAGGTTTCATATAATATTTTCATTTTCATTAGCTCCCTATAAATAGTTCTACTTTCTCAATTTTGGCTTGTTTCCTTTTCTTATTTATATTTAGGTCTGTGTGTGGTTTTTCAATAAATTTAATATTTTCTCTATTACCTCTCCATGTTTTAGAATTTTTACCTACACATATTTTTAGCAGTGATCTTTACCTCGAAAATATCATAGGCAATCACATGATTTGATAAAATGGTAAAATAGATAAGTTTTTCATGAATCTCTTCAGTAAACAATTGGTCAATGTGAAAATATTCAAAATAGATAATCTAACCTAATATTATATGTTCATTTCTCATACAATTGAGAGTGTTAAATAGGTTTTTAGTTGGTTAGATCAGAATACATAATTTTTCATAATAGGGGATCTAGCTTAGTAGCATGTGTTCATTTCTCATACAATTGAGATATGTGAACTAGTTGTTAGTTGGTTAGATCAAGACATACAAATATAACCTAAATAAAAGTTTTTAGGAATCCAAAAATAAGTGAAGGCACCATTCGTCTAAGATTTTGGATTTTTCTTACATTTCCTTAAGAAATGCGGTCCCATAGTCAGATCCAATTTTTATTGTGAAATTTTACATTTCATGACAACACCACCAATTGTACTCTCACAAGTAATTGGAGCTATTTTAATAACATGGGTGGTAAATTTTTTTTCAAAACATACATCAAATCCATAGTGCAATGGACAAAGATTGAGTTACATATTGATATCTAATTTTTAAAAAGTTTTGTCTAACAAAATTGAGCTTATTAATGATATCTTGACTATAACTCTTTTTAAAAGAGAATATCATTCCTTGGATTAAATTTCCACACTTGAAAAAAAGTTATACATGATGGTCATAATGGGATGCATGATGTTGGATGATTCTATATACAAGGTTCTCATCCATAGTCATAATAATGAGGATTCACAAAGGATGAGATACTATAAGATGGTTTAACCATTTCTTGTATCATGAAAACACAAAAATGTGTTAGCACTTAGGGTAAACACAAGGTGTGTAATGACTCTTATGACATAAGATTACGTGAGATATCTTTTCATGATAGTATTTGGTCTACTTTGGATTAAATATGAATGGTTTTTGATTTTGTACTTTTGAGATGGCTAAAAGTGGTGATTCATATGTATTCTATCCCTATGTGTACTCTAAGGTATCCATGACATAGTAAAAGAATGGGCAGAGTCAACAGAAGATAAAATAAGAAGTCAAAATTTGCTTAAGTCTAGTTTTTGGTGGGTTTTGGTACCATGTCAAGCACATCATTAGATTTAAACAATATGTATTCAGACACATATTAGATTTTGTTACCTTGTTTATTAGAGTCATAAATCTTGACATTGGTTTGAATGTTGTGAAAAGCCTTCCATTATGCAAAAATCACCTTTAAATCCCACAACATGTAAAATACACCTTTAAATCCCACATTATGTTTCATAAATTTTATAATACCGCATCGTGTTTTATAAAGTTCAAAAACTTGAAAAGGTTTTCATAACCTTCAAAATCTTGAAATTGTTTTATGAACTTCAAAAACCTAAAAAATGTTTCATAAACATCAAAATTCCAAAAAGTGTTTCATAAATTTTAAAACCCTGAAAGTGTTTTATGAAATTCAAAAACCTACAAAATGTTTTAAACTCCTCCAAAGCACTCAAAGTGTTTCAAAAGATTGAATTTTAAATAAAGTATTTTACGAGTTTTAAAATCCTACATACTTTTTCCAACTTCCCCCTTATCCCTCCATGTATCCCATGTCTTTCCAAAGTTTATTTCTCCCAAATACATGGTATAAGGTGTGTAAAAAATTGTTTTAAAAAACATGAATAAATGGTATTAATTAAATATTTCAAAAAAATGTTCACCCACTCAAACATTTGTGAATTTTGGTTTTGAATGGTTGTTTGTTAAAAAACATGTGTTATCACCTTTTTTTTTAAAGTTTATTTCTCACCACAAATTCATAGCATTATCATTAATGAATTTTTTTAAAGATGGTTTTGCCCAAATTCATGGTTTTGACAATAAAAGTGGTGGGTTTGGGGCTTTGGAAGGTTTTTTTGAGTAGGTAAACCCATGGTTTTGCATGGAAGGATAGTTTTGGCTACTTTAGAGGTGGTATTGATATTTGGAAAGTTCTCTATCAATTTAATAGAGGTTTTCACTTTTCATGGTGGCCTACATAGGGTGTGGATGAAAGAGCCATAAGTGAAAATAACATAGTTAATAAAAGAATTGAGGGTGGATTTCTTTGCATGGGTGAATTCATTTTTAGATCAATCTAAATTTCAAGAAAGCTTTAAAGGAAAAAGGTTACAATTTTGTAAAGGTATTTCAAAAGGCCTTGAAAAGGATTATGATTCACAATAAGATCAATAATCCTTTTGTTAAGTCGATGGGGTGTATGAAAATTTGACAACTTCATCTCAATGCAACAAGTCTAGTGCTGAGAAGCTAACAGTCAAAGTTTACATATGTAAGAGTGCAAAAGGCAAGGAGGCTAAGCAAATGAGAAACCAAACAAATGACGTAATGATAAAATAAGATGATAAATTCATTTTATTAAAAACAAATTGGAGTGGTTGTACATGTATGAATTAGCATTCATGTCATACACCTATGAATTTTGAGGACACACAAGCATAGTTCTTTGTACTAAAGAGTCAATTAAGCTTGCATCATAGGATAGGACTTCTTGTGTACAAAGGATTCTAAATTTAATACATGTGATGCTTCTAAGGGTTCATTACACACCTCACGAAGAGTATAGTGATAAAAATAGATTAAGAAAACCTTTAAAATTTTCTTACTCAATGTGGTGCTTGAATTAGATATATTGTTCATACAATAGGGAATCTCTGATAAAGGAAGATGGAAAAATAATTATAGTATATGTCAAGATGGAATGGCTAAGGGATAAATAAAACTTGATAAAGCATGAGGAAGCAAAGATTGTCATAGCAGTAGACAAGGTCCCATTTAGCAAAAGAACATGTCTTTTTCTCAATAACCACCAAAAGTTTAAAGTCATTTTAGATAAGGTAACTATAAAATATAAACCTTTTACCATAAAGGTGGTTATGAAGGTGGTTGTGGCTAGATACACCTATTTTAACCTATAAATAGGAGTTTAGAGATCCTTTGTAGATATTATCTTCAGTTGGGCTTAAGTTGGCTTTATACGAGTTGATTTTTTGAAAATAAAAATTTGGCAAGAATAACGAGGGAATATGTATGTACAATCCCATAAAGAATGAATAAATAAATGATTTTCATGACTTTATTTCATGAGATTTTTTAAATGATGATATGCATTAGTATGTTAATTCACTTTGATTATTTTTCTTTCATTTTGCTAGAACGCTATTATTAGATAGTTAATGAATGTGAAGTTTTTAATCATGGAAAGTTCTATTGAATCTACATTAGGAAATTTGTCATTATGAATCCTTGGTGAGTTTAAGAATAGGATTTTATGCCTATTTTTATTGGAAAATATAGGGTTGTTGAATATATTTCTTTGTATGGTTATCCAATATTTTTAGTGTCTGTATTTTATCTATATGTTTAGTATATGTCTTTCCCATCTCATTTTCATAAAAAAGGATTCCTCTGCTATACCTCAAATCTTGGACTATGCTGATGAGTCTTTGTGTTTAGCTATCCAGAGGTGTCCTTCATCTTTTCTAGGGTTATCATAATAGCTTCTGTGTTTAACTAGCTAAAATAATCCCATTCTTCCTTTCTCCTTTCCTTTCTATTTTTTCCCTTATTCTAATTTTTTCCTTCTTTTATTTTTTATCTCCTTTATGTAATTTTTGGTTAAAGTAAAAAAATATCCATAAAAAACATTTTGCTATAAATAGGTATGAATAGCTTTTCACTTACTTTTCAATTTTTGGCTTTCAATAAAGGTAGCTCCACCTACTAATTGGAGATGGACTTTATCCTGCATTGATGACTAACGTAAGAACTAAGTTCCCATAATACTAACTCAAATTCACTAATTTGTCCCCCTAACAAATTTTTGAGCCAATATAGCCCCAATTGGTATATTTATTTTATTTTTCTACCACTAATTTTAATAATTCCAAAAATGTGATCAAAAGACCCTAAAATGTTGAAAAATGTCAAAAAATGAATTCCATTCTACCCAATTCATCATATAGAGATGTTGATGAGGATACGAAAAGGTTAATGTTTTGGGATGAAGTGTAAAATGTGTAAAATAAATTTTTTAAGTTAATCTATTTTAGAAAAAAATCTTATTGCTTCAGTCAAAATTTTATATCATAAAACTAGAGCCCTGAATGTAGAGGCTAGAATAAATTTGTCTTATATACATTAATTGGAAATGTCATCTCTAATATGGGTGAATAATATATGGAGGTACATAAAATGAAATTCTATGGGATGAATGTTTTCCATAATGTGTTGCACAAATCACCTTCTATAGTCATAAATATGAATTGATAAATGGTGGCATGCATGCAATAAATGGTAAAACTAGTAAAAATAAAGGTCAAATACTACCACAATAATTTATTTCATATCAAGAATCATTGATATAGATTCATACATTTCTCAACATTTGACTCATTCTATAGGATAGGATGGATGGAAATCTTAAGCTAGTGGGTATTATAAAACCTAAAATGTTCATGTTCCATGTTGTGGATGGAATACCAATGATTGAATATAAATAAATAATAAAGGATATACAATGTTTTAATCAAATCCCAATGTGATGTACAAAAAATAATGGTTAAATAAACTTTCTAAAAGGGCAACCTCCTATGGCACATTTTAAACAACTCAAAGAGATAGAAGATCTGAAAAAGGGACTAAAACCGTGTATTGAACATTCAAGAGAAAGTGCATCAGACAAAGGTAGATAATATTAGATTCCAATGATAATGTATTGGTAAAAAAAATTATGTTCTTTGGATATACCACTTGATAATTTTAGGAGGATATCATATGCCTTTTTGTGCCACAAATAATCCAAGAAAAAAACATATACAACCAAATGTTAACCATAGCCACAAATTTTCGCAAGCAAGATTATACTAATCAAAATTTCCCAAGTAATAATAATATTTATGCTGGTCTTTTTTTATGAATGACCTTTAGAATCATTTAATCCATTCATGAATGTTCATGTGGGACAGATGATTTTATTATAACCAACAAATGAAAATGAAAATATATGTATGGGAAGGGAAGATGAGGAATTTACCTTAAACCAAAAGTTGAGAATGTAGCTAAAAGGTGAGGATTCAACATTGGAAACCTAGAGGGTGAGAAGAAGGTGTATAATTGTATCATTATTGTTTAAGGTCAAACAAAAAATGGACCAAATTAGATAAAATTTAATAAGAGATTGATGTGGATATTATCATCTAGGCATGGACACAAAACAAAACATTGAAAGGAGGATCAATTAAAATACTTGAGAAAGGACATGAGGTAATTAAATTATACTTTGAATAATTAAATAGGGTAATGAATGTTAGTTTAGTTGGTGAAACTATTGAAGATCATAAGTTAATAATTGTTATCTATATGCAATCATACATGCATTAGGTTTACAAATCAATCATAAATTAAAGAAGATAGATCATACTTACACTTCTGATTGGGGATGCATTATATAATCAAGAACATGACCAATATGTAGATTTGTTACACCTAATTAGGGGATATCTTATCATAAAAAACAATACTAGGGAGGGTTTCAAGCCTCTAGTCAAGCACAATCATGTAATAATACTAACTAAGTCCTATGTTTTTATATTCTCTAAACTAATACAAAGTAAAGTAAAGTCTAATCTAGTGCTCACCAAATCTTGTGACACAAAGTGGGGGTAATAAATAACAAAATTAAACATGCATAGAAGACATAAACTCAAGTTAATGTATACAAAATTCTAATGCATGGAATATAATTACAAATGCATATCTATCTACTCTTACAAAGGAGGAACAAAGTTAGAAATACTTACCTTTGAAAACAAACCCACCAAGCCTTAATCTCTCCCTTGGAAAGGTGATTCTCAATAGGTTGTTGTGGTATGTAAGGATGATAATGATAAATCATCTCTAGGCTACATAACCTATCAATGCATCCAAAAAACTTCTCCACAAGATAAGATCTATATCTCCAAAGAAAGTATGAAACCCTAAGCTTGCTCCTAAAGTAGAATGGTGGATAAGTAGATGCACAATATCTCTTACTTATTCTTATCTCTAAATAATAATAAAGATGATCTTGTAGATATACACAGATTTAACCATAAGTCCTTCCAAAAATTTTAGCTAATAGGGTCAACCCAGTCGACCTAGTACTATAATGGATAAAAATTCACTAGGTCATAGACTAGGTTGGCCAATAGATGACCAAGACCCTAAATGAATTTCACCCATAAGAGTATAAGGTCAATCCAATCAACCTAGTACTGTAAACATTCAAAAGGGGTTTTAGGTTATGAGAAGGGAAATGGAAGGTGGTAAAATATTGGAAGAGTATACAAGAGATAATAAAAATCTTACAAGAATGGTTTTTTAAGAGATAAGTGGTAGATAACAAGTGGAAAAAGGGACAATAATCTTGTGAATCACCAATGGTCTACCCACACCTTTCTCAGGATACCCCTTAAAGTGTGCACTTAGAGAGATTGAGACTCGATGGGTTCTTACAAGATAGAGAGCATAAATAATTGATAAATGTTTTGAAAATATAATGTGTATATATATGCCCCACTCAAAGATCATCACATGTCATGTAAGTGGAACATATGATGGTGCTCCAAGAATAGAATATGATGACACATAATGTTCATGCTAAGTAGAAAATAAGATAAATGAAAGGATAAAATTAAAAAATATGTATCTTTACTTACCTTAGTGTAGTAGATAAAGGAGACTATGAGAGAAGTAAAAGTGTCTAATGTGAAGAACATTAGGTGAACTTGTAGATATTATTGCAAAAAGAGTGAAAAATATAATTTTTTGGAATATAGGAATATATATTTTTAAAAATATTCTTGATGACATCATGATTCCATATCTTTTTATGGTTTAAAAAATGAGTAACTAAACATAAAGATATGATCAAAATAAGGAATCTAATGGTAAATATTTGAAAGGTAAAGAATTATGAGCAGTAACTTTAAATAGGGTGAAAAAGAAAGCCATTTCCTTAATATTTAAAAAATTTAGAGAGAAATATAGAGATTTGATAGAAAAAACAAAATCTAAAAGAACTAGAATAGTGAGGAGATAACAATTGAGATGAGGAGGATGTATAGCAACCACAACAGGTATAACATAGGTAGGCAACTACAAGTTTCAAACTTGTTTTGATTTTTTTATTGAAGATTAAGTGTTTTATAGAAATTTGTAATTTAGACCAATTCTAGAAACTAAAATTAACCCCAAAAAGTTGTTAAAGGTACTAGAGACCAAATGGGAAAATGGGTTGAAAGGAATTAGAGTAATAAATGTTGAAGGCATTTATTACAAGTAGGTCAAAGAGTTGGTAGTTTGAACCAACTAGGTCAACCTACTCAACCTAGTAGGTTGAAAATTAGGTTTTGACATTATCAACTTTGTAGGCATGGGTTGACTTTGTTTAGGTAATGTGATGACTTAGTACCTTTATGCCAAATTAGTAGGTTAATCCATTATATTGACTTAGTACTAAGGGGAAAATGAAAGGGCCAGCTTAGTAGATTAAGTCCACAGGGTCAACCCAATACTATTTGGTCAACTTAGTATGTGACTAAGTGGCCGATGTAGTATTGAAATGCAAGAAATTGGCTGAAATAGTATGTATAAGGCCCAAGTTGAGTGAGTAAGCATTGAAAGGGCCAAGTAGGATATGAATAGGTGAAATTGATCAAAAATGAATAAATTAGAGCAAATTATGTTCATTTTGATTAAAATTTAAAAAGAATGTATTTGATTATAAGTGACATGGAGGTATAATACATATTTTGTTGTTTGATGATTGTAGGGGAATATAAGATTCTAGTGATTGCTAGACGTTTCTTGGCTACTAGATCTATTAGAGTGATTGACAATGGAGGACTAAGCTAGTTTAATCACACTAGGCTTAGGAAGCATCATATAGATGTGTTGAGTACCACTAAATGTAGATCTTGTATTCATGTTAGTAGGAGTCTAGTATCACTTTACTAATACCTTTAGGTGTGTGATGGATGGGGATACCATTGAGGTGGGTATCACACTGGAGGATGTTCATGTTATATTTGGACTTCTGATAGGAGGGACATTGGTAATCATGGAGATGTCATATGGGTAGGAGGAGAGATGGGTATTGGCCTAATGGGTAACTTATTTGGATAGGATATATCTAGGTTTGAGGGTGAGCCTTTTTGATGTTTATATATATTAGATTATAAAGATCCAAAAGGTGGTGATGGGACTTGTGATAGCATGGGTGCTATGTCATAAGTCAGATGGTAAAGTACCATTATATGCCATAGCCTTATGCTAGTATATTTTAGAGTAAGGGCACTATATCATTTGGGTTCTATCATCCAGGTTTAGGTCATAAATGATATGTATGGGATGTTGTCCAAAGTGTAGAACACCATGAGACCAATGATATTAATAAGTGCCTAGATATATGAGAGTTTTTTATATACTAACCAATTGGGTTGCCCCATGTGGTTGATGATCAGTTACCTTAGGTGAAAATATGGAGGTAGGATTAGGTGACATGGGTTGTGCCCCATGTGCTAGCATTATAGATGGTTATGTGAGAAGAGATCATGTGAAAGCCTTATGTACACATTACGATAATTTTGTTAAGTCAAAAGATGGTGGCATTAGATTTGGCATGAGCATAGATCATAGGCCACTATACTTGGTGGATATAGCCACATTCAATGGTACACTTACTAGGATAGTTTAGAATCAATCACTTGATGCCTTCGATATTGGATCCCACATTTTGGGCTAGACATGCAAGAGATTTGAGGGGGAGAAGAGGATAAGGATAACGAATTATGACACTAGAGATCAGACTATGGCATGAGATACCATAAATAGGTTGAGCATGATGACCAATAGCTAGAGAGGAGGAAGATGTGGATGTAGGAGTGCCACAAGTAGCACAAATGACACCATAATAGGGGGAGCATCAACTATTTCAATTACACCACCAATAGAGACACTAGCAATGAGAGAGAGCATAAAGGGTGGTCATCCAAGATGACCCATCAGTAAAACTAGGGTAAAGCTAGTCCATAAAGGCACCACTGAGGTGAGGCTTGAGATGGGCATGAGTGGTGACCCCAAGTTTTGTATTGGTTGGGAGGCATCCCATAGATGAGGTGTTGAGAGGATGAGTCGATGGAGAGATCATGCTCAATAATCAAGTAGATGGGGAGATGGTGATATGTGACATCCAAATAAGTAATAAGTGGTTGAAATTTGCTTAAGTTTTTTTAAAATAGAGTACTTTTTATATAAGATTTGATTGATAGATTACATATAGATAGTTTTTTAGATATATCTATGATCTAACATCTATCTAGTTATAATTTTGTAGATCTTATAGAGGAGAAGAATAAATGTTGATCCCTATGTGGAGAACACTCAATGATATACAAAATGAGGTGCTACCACCATATGAACCTATCAAATTAGATGATCCCATGGCACCATCTTCCTCAACTCAGGTGAGTTGGTTCAAACTTATAAGAGAGGATGTGAGGTGATTACAGAAGCATGAAGATGAGTTACATCTATCGACATGGGTGGGAATGAGAGAGGCACAATCTTGGAAAGCATTGGCTCAAGAAAGAGCTGCACATTTGGCTATTGTGATATAGATATGACATGTATAGGCTCAGGTGGCCAACCTACAGGAATAGGTTATAAATTTGAGATATTAGACATTATATTTATAGCATAATATTCAGAGGGGACTTTTTGAGGCATCTATGGGTAGCATGGCTAGGCTATGAATAGACATGATAGAGCCCAGTCTTAGAGCTGGAGTGATGTATTTTTTTACTTTGTATCAAAAACACATGATATATATATATATATATATATGCATATATATATATACATATATATATATGCATATATATATATACATATATATATATATACACACACACATATATATATATACATACATATATATATATATATATATATATATATATATACATATGTACATATGTATGTATATATATATTTATGTATGTATGTATGTATAAAAAATGTACTAAACACTATTTCACATTGGGAAATGTGTAATAACAAGAAAATGATCAAGTATAAGAAACCAAAAAATGGTAAACAAGAGGGCAAAAAGTTGTTTTTAAATGATGAAATAGATTTTGGAACTAAACTAAAACAAGTAAAATCACACTAAATCATCTGAGGAAGTATGAAAATAATGTAATAAATTGGAAAACACATAAAAGAGCAATGGTATAAAAATAAATCAATTAGGTCAATCAATCATACTAAATCACATTGCAAAGTATAAAAGAGAAATAAAAATTGACAAAATGGGTCTCAAGTTGATCACACTAATTCAAGTTGGGAAGTGTGAAAAACTCAAGCAAAGTGGTTGGATTCATACATGCGATCAGAAAATAAGAAGATAAGAATGAAAGATTAATTAAGTAAGCATAAAAGATACTAAATCAAGATGGGAAGCATGCCAATGATGTGTAACTAATAATCAATCACATGTTATCTCATATTTGACACATGTATTTTTTGTTGTGACATAGAAATTTGAAAATTTTGTGAGGAAGGCTAGGTCCTATTCATGATCTTACACTGTAACTCACAAAGGGAACAACCAATGAGGTGGAAATAATGTGAAAATCAAGTTAAAAGGGAATGTTTGTAATGGTATGTTTAAACTTTAGTAATTTTTGAGGAAGGACAAGTTATATCCATGTTCTTACAATGCAAATCACAAATAAAATCCCTAGGGGAGTGATCAATGATTAAAATAATAATTATCAAGGGGAATATTAGGATTGTAAGAGTGGAAAAGGAAATGTAAAAAACATAAAATAAGAGTCTTATGAGAAGACCTTAGGAGACATGAGGCACACTAAACACATGAGAAGACACTAAGTGCCTAGTAACCATTAATATATAGAGGATACATGTTGGCTATAAATACAAAGATATGTAGGCAAATAAGTGTGCTACTATGATCAACTCATGTAGGTAGTTTTGAATACTAAAATTAAAATGGACCTACCTTCCCATGGTGTGTTCTTCATTCCTCAGGACCTCTTATAGAGCTATCGATAGACTAGGAAGATTGGGTACTTGCGTGAGAAAGTAGGTATCACTAAAATATTTTTTTGTTCTCCTCTTCTAATGTATTGGATTATTGTACCCCAATGGATCTAAACTCTATCATCAGCCCAACTATGGAGTTTGAGCTTCAATTAGAGGAAAGAGATGTGCTTGGAATCATATCTTTTAGTGTGATTTAACTTCTGAGAATTTTTGAATGTTGCCTTTAGATTATTGCCTTTTGTTAAAAGATTTGGCTTTTGAAAGTTTTGATAAATCTTTTAATATTCCTCCTCCATATGGACTTGGAATGACCAATCATGAGTGAGAAAGAGAGAGAGAGAGAGAGTGAGTGATACACATGAATGAGCTTTAGGCTTTAGCTAAAGGAATCTAAGTAACCAAAGACATGAGTGAGTAAAAAACTATTGGTGTAGGCCTTTTTCCCATTGGGTTTTATTTACACGTTTTATTAATCTTACTTAGGTTAATAAAGCATGTTTAATTAGGTTAGTAGGTTATGAGATGTCACCTTCTTATTGGTTGGTGTTTCCACCTCCTCCCTATCTCTTTTCTATTTAAACATTCTACCTAGCTTGAAGTTGGTATCTTGCCTTTGCATTCTCATAATGTTATTTTGCTTTTGGATCATTTGCATTACTCTCGTAGACACTAACTCTTTGTGAAATATTCTTGGTTGATGGTTTCAATTTCTTTCAGATGTGAGATGTGTGCTTTCTTGACTTGCATGATCACTTTACCATGACCATTCATTGATTTGAAGATCCTAGAAATTATTTTATGGTAACTATCCTCCTACTTGGACTATTTGTGTTTTATGTGTACTAATTTGGTCAATTTAACTAATTTCTCATTCTCATGGATGCATTGCTAACTGAGTCTAATGTCTATTTGTTGAGATGTATATTATCACTTGTGCATTTTTTGCTCATACCTATCTGGTCATATTGTCAATTAAGTCTAATGTCCTCGCATTAAGCATATTTGTAATTGTAAACATAGGGGTTCACTACTATTTGTCTTGAGGAGATTTTTTATGGGCCCTACATCCTCTCATGTACACATTCAATTTTCATAACTATCTCATGTACTCATTAAGTATATTACTCTTGTATTCCTAGATATATTGCTAGCAAAGCTTGACATCCATTTTAGTGTGCATTATCACTTGTGCACATATTACTCTTATTTGATTGGACTCATTTTTGGTGTAGTCTGAAGTCTATATCGAGAGTGTGCACTATTAATCCAAATGAGTAGAGTTGTTTCATCTCCAGTAATTCTTCTTGGGAAGGATAACTATTCTTCATGATGTGCTTATATGAACCACTTGCTCACATGTAAGAATCATATTCCATTTCTATATGGATAGATTTTTGCACCCATTGATCTTGTTCAGTTCAATAAGTGGGATAATACTTGTGGCAAGGTTTTTGACACTTTTTTGCTGCATCTTTCCATGGATATTCATTACCATGTGAAACATACAGAGTGTCCATGCACTATTTGGAGCATCCTACAGTCTCTTTTTAGAGATATTACTGAGACTTACATCACACCTCCTATGCTTCTTATTGTCTTTTTAAAGATAGTTGTACTCTCACCTCCTACTTATATTCTATGTGATAACACATTCTATGAAGACGATGCTTTTCTTTCTCTTGAGCCCCCACTATAGGATGAGATTTTTCCAGACCTTAATTGTCTTATTGCATTTTTTACTTTTGTTCTTATGTAGATTGTTTCTCTTCTAGAGATTTTATAGACTTGCCTTTTGGAGGACATTAATGTTTACAGTATGAGTACACCTATTGTGAGCATTGACAACTCATCTATTCATATGGGCCTTCCTTCTTCAATTGGCGATTCATGTTTCACTCTTCACATGGACATTCTTTCAATGAATGTTGCATGTCATTCTTCTGACTGGTTCACTTTAGTGGTACTACTTTCAAATTCTATGCACATTCTTACCAGACTTGTGCCATAAATATGATTTATACCACATTCAGAGATCTTCATACTAATATTTCATCTTCCATTGTGTAATAGGCATAATTTAAGTACACACATCAGGTTCCTCCTTTGATAAAGGGAAGAAACATTATTTGATATGGATGGATCTTCTACAATCTTTAGGTAGAGGATCTCATCATCTTGTGAGTTATATTTAGAATACTGATTGCCTTAGGACAATCATTTACGAGGTCTTTTAGTCTCCTCTTCTTTTATGTCTCTCTTTTTGGGGTGAGTTTTGTATATGGGTTTTCTCCTTTTCTCTACTTTATGAGAGATTACATTGTACATGGGTACCTCATCAGGCCTTGTTTCTAGGACACATTTTTTTGTATCATCCCCCTTCAAGATATGATTATGGGGGTGTTGGTGTAGGCCTTTTTCCTATGGGTTTTTTATACATAGATACATTAGCTTGCTTAGTGATTTAGAGGCCATTTAGGAAGATTAGTACCACACTCACTATAATGTGGGGTTTCACTATCTGTCTAACCTATAAATACCTCTCTCTCTTTGTATTCTTCATTAAGTGAGCCTAGACTAATTGAGCTTCTTAGTTGTAAGCTATGATAGCTTTGAAAGTTGTGAGAGATGTGAACTTTATCTCTTTTAATAAGTAGTTTATCTCTGCTATTGAATACATTGTGTTCAATTTATGCTCTCTTCTAGATTTCTTGAGTCAACAGTTGTGCGTGTTTTCTCTATAGTCACCAATCTTGGACATGTAATTCTAGACAACTCTTTTATGGTATCAAAGTGCCAATCTGATACTCGATTGTTTGGTTTGTTTTATTTTTAAGCTATTTTTTAAATATAGAGATTAACTACATATTAAAGTAAAGGGGATATTTTGCTTATTTCTTATCTTGCAAAGTGAAAGCATTGGAGAAAGGAAAATATCAGATCTAAGCATAACAAAAGGAAGAATTTTTGTCTCATATTTATTTTTAGATCTGATAATTCTTTCTAGCCTTGGCATTGTACTTCCACTTTGTTGTGATTTGTGTGTAGAGGCATTGCTAAAGGCATTGGATCTGAGGAGGGAGAGTATTTTTTGGTGCATAAAGGAGTGAAAAAATGATTTTTAAGTTAGGTTTTTCACTTTATAGTCAAGCAAGCATTTTGTCTTTAGCCTTGGCATCATTATTTTCTATTGAGCATTGATCTACAAACCAAAGAGGTGGTGTTTTACCTTGGTGTTATAGATATGAGCTGAGGAGAGAAAAGGTGTTGACTAGATTTACACTCTTTTACTGGGTTGTAGAAATATATACCTATGTTGAAATTGGAAGAGGTGTCCTTTTTTGCTATGTTGAATGCCAGAAACATGATGTTGAGGACTACTGATCAGATCTATGTTCTTTTTTCTTCTATCCTTTGTGATTTCTAGGATTTGTTTTATTTTTTCTATCCTTTCGTGTTTTCTAGGAAAACGCTTAAGTTGAAGCATTAAAGGTAAGAGGAAGGTGCCTTTTCTAGATCTGGTTGGTGTTGAAAATAGATTAAATGATATGATTACTATGTTGAAATCTTGATGAAAGTGGTGTTTTACATTTGTGATCTGCATTTTTGGCTATTGAACATCGAAAGATATAAGATATATTTTGGATAACAAAGCAAAGGATTTGCATCTATTATTTATTCATTATCCATGGCATCATCTTTTATTGTAGGGGCATTTTGTGTTTCCAAATCTATTATAGATCTGTGTCACCTTTATTTTACCATTAAAACTACTCATTTTGGCATTGTGTTTTTCATGTTGGCATTAGAAGTATCCTAGTGTAATTTTCTTTTTCGATAGATTTGCACCATTATCCAAGCATCTACCTACAAACTAGAAATGTTGTATTTCAAGTAGGAAGTGATGAGAGCTATGTAAAAGGAGGCGCCTTAATAGGAGATCAACGTATTCTACTATAGTGTTCTCAAACCTACGTGGAACTTTTGCCAAAATTTTGTATCTAGGAGGATCCAAGTCTACATGGACCTAGAGGACCTACGTTTTATTTAGACTTGTCCTCTTTCACTGTGTAGATGTGCATTGGCAAGGAGAGAAGGTCATTACATTGGAACGAGAATCTCATCTACCACCTCCAAATGCATAGATTTTCCTTAGATCTACATGGAAAGTTATGTGCATTATTTTATTTTTAGGTCTAATAGATGACAAAACTTATTTATTTACTTCATTCACCAATTTTAATTCAACATTTATCTTAAAAATAAGTTATCCATTCATTATTTTCTTTTACAAGCTATAATATTTGCTTTAGAAAAGAAGTAAAACTTGATTGCACACATCCCAAGGTAACTAACAAGATATTTTTAAATGTCCATTGAATTTTTAAAGTTTGTGATAAAATTATAATTCCAACGAGTGGTTAGAAGGCATATTTCACCTCAACCAAGAATACCTTTTTTTTAAATTTCAAGTGCATGTTTTTAGTCACAAGCTTATTTATGGGACATTATTTTATTAATATCTTGCAAATGGTAGCTCAAAATTGAGTACCATCATTTGAAAAATTTCCTATTTCTTTATTTTCATGTATTGGGACAATTTCCCTTGTAAAACACACTTCTTTATAAAGTGCCAAAATTTGGGGGGTTACCTGACTAGTGAAAAGGGGGATTGTCATTATGTTGGTTCTTGTTCACACATATTCTCTTTTTCACACATGTTTTTTGCATCATTATTAACACATTTTGGGGTTAATTGTAATCATGAATTGAGATAAAGTTCTACTTTTAGGGTTTCATCATGGATATTTTCCATAAATATATTGTAAGGCTAACTTTATAGAAATATTTGTCTTGGAAGTAAGGGATAAAGAACCATTTCCTAGAGTAATATCTACTACCTTATCTCTTAGGACTTGTTCTTGAACCAACTACCTATAAACCAAAAAATGCATGGTTTAACAATGATGACATGGTCTATGGCCTAATATGTCTAACTATATATGAGGATATTATGAATCATATTGAGCATACTCAGTTCCATTTCACTACATGGACATTCATCCAAAAGTTATATGGAGACATTGGATATTCATCTGAAAGTGATGCTTCTTTGGATGACCAAGCACCTATTGAGATTCTTGATGCCTTTTTTATATAGACACATCCACATTAGATTATCACTTTATATGGTTGACATACATTAACACCTCATCTATTATTGAGGACACTTTTGCATCTTCTTTCACCTATTGCTACTTTAGAGTTTAGAGTTACTTCATTGAGAGCTTTCAATTTTTGCATTAAGTGATGATCTCTTGACAGGTGTTTCAAAAAATTATGGAAAATTGTATTGCAGACATAGAGGACACATTTGAGGGCTTATCTATCTTATTTGATGACAAATACATCATAGCTATTGTCTCATCATCATCTCTAGATCTTGTTCATCAGTTATTTCTGCATGATCCTAGTTTATTGCCTACTTCTTTGATTAGGCATATACTTGTTTATATTGTGGCATCTTCATCTATGGACATGGGGACATTTGATAAGTTTTTAGAGGCATAATTGATGATATTTCTTCCCTCATATTATTTTTTGGAATGGGGAGATTATTTTTACTCTTATTTAGTTTTGTTTCTTCCTAAGAGGAAGAATTTTGTTCGACATAATTAGATCATCTTTAGCATTTAGTGTTGGGCATCTACTATCACTACACAAGGATATCATCTTTTGAGGGGGCTTCTTAGTTCCTTCTTTCCTTCTCTCTCTATTTTGGGGGGTATGTACTCTCTTTTATTGTAGGGGCTACCTTTTTTTTTTTTTTTTTTGGTGGGGCGGGGGGGGATTCTATGTACATGGGTACCTTATCAAGCTTGTTGTTGGGACCCATTTTTTGTATCATCACCTACCTAAGCTATGCTTAATAGGGGGTGTTGGTGTAGGCCTTTTTCCCACTATGTTTTGCTTACACCTTCAATTAAGCTTGCTTAGGTTAATAAATCATGTTTAATTAGGTGAGTAGGTAATGAGGTGTCACCATCTTATTGCTTGGTGTTTCCACCTCCTTTCTCTCTCTTTTGTTTTTAAATATGCTACCTAGCTTGTATTTGGTATCTTGCCTTTGCTTTCTCATAATTTCATTTTACTTTTAGAGCATTTATATTACTCTCATATAGACTAACTCTTTGTGTAATATTCTTGGTTGATGGTTTCAATTGCTTTTAGTTATGTGATGTGTGTTTCCTTAACTCTCATGATCACTCTACCATGACCATTCATTGATCCAAAGATCCTGACAATTATTATAAACACTTAGGCTTAACTATGAACCAACATATTATTTCAAGTCTCAACCATGTAGATGTTTAGTTTGCAAAATGGAATAAAGGGGAAGAAAGGAAGATTCAAAGTAGACTAATAAAAGGATCTAACTATGAGATGAATTATTTTCTAACTAATCACTTTGTAAATAAGGAATGACTAAAGGGAACAAAGTGTGTATAACCAAGTCACAATAACAATTATCCATGTGTATAGAGATAAGATAGAAAACAATCATGAAAAAGAGAAAGGGACTCATAAAAATGAACTCAAGAAGAAAAAGAAGGCAAGGATAAAGAATAAACCCATAAGAGGACATAATGAAATGATAACTAATATAAAGTGCAAAACCAAAGTCACCATGTAAGATAAATAAGAATTTAGCACAATGTCAAATGATATAACAAATAGATAAAGATAAAATTAGAGCACATGTCCAATCCAAAATGAAAATTTAATAACACCATGCATATAATCATAAGTACTAATATATTTCTCCACACACATTATCCATAATATCTGTTAAGTCTCTATGAAATTGAATGAAAACTACAACTAATGTCTCATCAATCTTTAATGAAATCTAGGAAAATACTTCATAGAAAATCTCTTCAATGGAAAAGGTAAGAATTCTTGAAGGATCATGTTGAGGAGGAATATTAGGTAAGGGAATCTCAAGACAATGCATGGGAGTGGTTTATATAGGAGAAGAAGGCATCACTGGTGGGGAAGGATCTATGGGTGAGGGACTCATAGGTGGATAAGGATCCACAAGTGAGGGACTCATAGGTGGAGAAGGATCCATAGGTGAGGGAATTTCCATAAGTGAAGGATTCATAGGTGGAGGAACAGGAGGTGAAGAAGGGACCATAGGAGGAGGTGGAACCATGGGGGAAGAAAGGGAGGCCTTCTTGCAAGAATGACCTATGGGAGGAGCAATAGAAGCTAAAAGAATGATTAAAAGATGATCCTTGAGAATCTACTGAAGGATATGATAACTATCAGCGTGATGTGTGCCACATTAGTCCCAGATATAATCTACCTCACCGTACTTAGGAATATACTCAGGTGATACTTTTTGGGGAGGTATAGCCTTGTCTAAAGACTAAGAAGTAATAAGATGCAAATTGTTAATATATTGTTGTAGCTTATGATAATTTATGGAAGAATGGTTATCTATTCTATGGAAGAAATAGATATGCCTATGAGTAGCCTTGGTAGGTGTACTCACAAGTGGAGGTGTAACATAAGTGAAAGGATCTTGGTATAGGAAATAATCTCTAGTCTAATGATCAAAAACTTTATGAATGTCACAATAAGGATAATCATCCCATTTGGTGGATGAAGGAGCTAGATACATAAAAGGGAATAAAACATCACCAAGAGAAGGTGAGGTTGGTTAAGAGATTGGACAAGGCTTGATTGAAGGAGTGATAAGATTAGAAGTAAGAGTAGACTTAGCTAAAATGTGTATGGGAATGGGATTAGAATTGAGCTCTATTAAGGGAGGGGAGAGGTCCACCTAATGCTAAAGGAGAGTTACATGTATCTAAGGGATAAGTAGGCTATAGGGGTCATGGAACCTAGTAAAGTGATAATGACTAGTCATAACATGATCTCTAAGCATACTCCTATAAGGTTTATAAAAAATTGAAGGTGTTTGCACCCCTATGATAAAGAGGAAAAAAATGTAAAATTAGGAATGATATATGATAGAAAATATGAAGATATACTAAAATACTGAAGCAAAGATAGATGATATAGAATAATCTCAACATCTCAGGCATGAACAAGACCTCTTAAGAATGGATCATCTAAGGTATAACCATCATCAAAATAAGGTATATGAAGATCAATAGCTTAGGTAGGGATGATCTTATCATCCAATGTGGTTTGATGAATGGAATGTTGAGTCTAGGTTAAGATAATGGGGATGTCCATCACAAGGTGGTTGATGAGAATGTGGTTACAAAGAAGTGGGATATTGAAATATGAGATAAGGTGAGAGATCAAAAGTTTTAATCTTGAGATTGATCTCATCGGGCTCATCATCATCAAAATCTAGGAGGTTAGGGGGAATATTCCCAAAGAGTTTGGGATGGCCATTCTAACCTCAAGTGCAATTGACAGGAAAGTTAAATCAACCCAGTCTTGAAATTATTTGAAATTCCAAGGGTTGGTATCACCCTCAATATTATAAATGGATCTATTATGAGGAAATTTGATGCATTGGCAAGAGAAATAGGAAACTGCTCTCATATAATGAGTCCATGAACTACCAAGAAAGATTTTGTAAGATAGAGGAAAATTAAATATCATCACCTTTAAATGAATAGTGACAGGTGTGATGGTAATGTGGAGCCACACACAACCTAAAAGAGGAATTTACCTTCAGTCATAACCTTAACATGCGTTACATGTGGATTTAATATTGCATTCAAAATATCCAAGGTTTTTGATAAAATCAAGAGAGGAAACACAAACGATAGAACCCTCATCAATCAAGGCACAAATGACTTGGATATCACCAATTTGAACACTAATGAAAAGAGAAGGATCATCTACACGAAGCATAATCTCATTGAGGATCATGGAAGTAATGGGAAATTTGAGGTAAAGATAAGTGTCCATTGTTTCATCAACATGTATGGACATCTCTTTGCACTATTACAATATGTTATCTTAAGATCTAGCTATGGTTTCCTCACATCTTGCTAAGGGAGGATGAGGGATGTTATTTTTATAAAAAAAAATCATAAGAGGATTATGATGATGCAAATAGGTCCTCATAAGTTTTATAAATAGTATTTTGGATGGGAGATTAATTAATTATGTGATAGGATCCCACTTATCATAACCGATATTAAGATTATTGGAAATAGGTACATAATGTTCAAGGAACTCTTTGGAAGGAGGAGTTGTAGTACATGTGAATTTATGTTGATAAGAGGCAAAAGGTTTGGTTAAATAACAAGTTTGTATATTAAGTTGAGAGGATGAATTAATTGATGTAGGTGCGGTTTGAGAGAGATTTAAAGAGGTGTTAATAGAATTTTGAGTATCATTGGTGTTAGGTAAGTGAGATGGAAGGATGGTAGAAATAGTATGGGAAGTGTTATCCAAGGGAGATGTTGGAATTAGGTCATTGAAAGATATAAATTCATCTTGTCCCAATTCATTTAAGTGAGTTGGAGAATAATCTTGGATAACATGAAATGTTTGAGACAATAGAAGTGTATAGATAGGGCAAGGATCAATGAAGGAAACCACCCTTCACATATTATTCATATTAACCACATTCTCAATAGGAGTTGGGTCAATAATACTATCAAAATTATTGGTAAAATGGTTAGGTTTGTCTTGGATAGCTTGGTGATTAGGAAGAGTATCCTGGTAGATGACCAAATGAGCATTACCTTGAGATTTAGTTTCTGTTTAATTAGATTTAAAATCAATGGCATAGGCTTGTTTCCATTGATGAATGATATAATCATGGTTAGAATTGGGACCAAGAAGTAAATACATAGATAGATTACTAATCTACCTATAGGTGTCATGAGAATGACCCAACTAGCATGAAACTAACAAAATTTATTGGGATCATACCAATATTTTGTAGGACAATTGGGATCAAGTTCTTGTGAAAGAGGCCTTGGTATTTGTTTTAATAATTATACTAAGGATTGTGAAAATTTATATTTTTGGTTGAATAGAAATGAGGATTAGTCAATTAGTTAGGAGGGGAAGCTTGTTTTAAAGTTTGGTTAAGAGAAATAGCTTGAATAGTGTGAATGGTATCATAAGAGTATATGACACCATCATTCGTAGCATGAAAATTCTTATTCTTAAGTAACATGTGAGTACCTATAGAAGGTTGGGATGGATTGAATTGATGCATAAGGAAGCCTTGATGTTTATCTTGGTCAATAGCCTCCTCTAAAGTACATGGAGAGAGAGTCTAGACTTGATATTATAACTTCAAAAAAAGAGCATTGGTAAAGAGATGGAAAATGTTGTGATCTACCATAATATATTCATATTTATTAGACAAAGTATGCCATCATTTAAAAAAAGATTAGGCAATTTCAATTTTAAGTTGCTTATAATTTATAAAGTGGGCCAATGTATTCTTAGGAAGATCACTAGTTTGGAACTCTTAGACTAGATCATTTACTAAATTTTCCAAGCTAGTAATGGAATGAGTTTTAAGTTGGTTGTACCAATCTAAAACATCGCCCGTGAGAGTTTTGGTTAATATCTTGGTAGTGGAAAAGCTATTTAAATGAATAATAAGATCAGTTGACCCATTGTAAGAAATGGTAGGGGTGATACCTCCTATGTCAATATTACTAATTTGAGATGTAAGAGGCTCATTTTGAAGATGCTTGATTATTTGGTTGACAAGAGGAGGTTAACAGATAAGATTACCATGGGAATACCTAAGAGGAGGTGGGGGGACATTTTGATTATGCATGCCCTATGACATCTATTGAGGCTGGGTTTGAAGATGGATAAGATGAGTTTGCATTTACATCATTTGATTTGCATTGTTAACTTGATTCATTTGATTAAGAGTTTGTTGGGTTTGAATTTCATTATTGTATTTATTTGAATCATTTGAATTAGAAGTAGTTGTTTGGGTACCACAATGGGTGTTATTAGGATCTTGAGAATAACTACTAGTAAGTGAGGCACTAATGGCATAATTTGCATATGTCTCAAAATATGGACTAGTAAATGGATGAGAAGAAGCAAAAATAGAGGCATGATTAACATGGGTAATAAAAAATGTACTAGTGGAATAATTTATAAGATTTGGTTTTGGAAGAGGCCCATTAGATGTATAACCTGCTGTGTTAGTAAAGATATAGGCATGGAAGTAGATGAAGTTAAAGAAGAAGAAATCATTGTATAAGAAGGGGTAAAAATAGAGGGAAGAGGTTAAAAAGTGAAAAAGATAGTATCTTTTAATTTTTGTGTGAATATGCGAGAAGGTGAATGAGGCTCCTCAACTTGACCACTTATCATGAGGTGGTAAATGGTAGAAAGATCCTTTCCTTGATGTTGAGGAAACTCAAAGATGAAGAAGAGAATATTGGGTGTATACTATAATTTAGGTTGATCTTCAAGTGAGAAGAAAGGATTATGAAGTGAATAAGAATGAGGAGGGGTCCCATTGTTTATTTTTCAAGTGGATATATAAACATTACTTTCCTCTAGGATGGGAACCACAAGTTGCTTATGGGAGAACCTATTTGGGTTAGTAAGACTAATCATATCCATTAAATTTAACTCAATGTTGTCTTCAAACATGAGGTTCATGATGAATGAGGGGGACTAAGAAATACAAAGGTGATGCAAAAACAAGAAAATAGGAATGAGCAAATAGGAGTATAGAGTCAATTAGGTCAACCTAGTATTAGAAATAAGGTTTAAAAATTAGGAAAATAAGGATACAAAGTTGACAAGGTTGACCTAGTACTGTAATTGGTGATAAAGAACAACTTGATAATAAGACAAAGTCGACTTAGTACTATATCTTGAGAAGCAAAAAATAATACTAGGTCAACCAGGTTGATGTAGTACTTTAGGTAGGGAAACAGACAATCTAGAAGAGACTGTGTCGATTAGAATGATAGTGTACTAAAATAGGAATTTTTTTTATGTACATTGAAATCAAGAAATGAAATCAAACACATAATCAATTGGGTCAATAAGGATGATCCAATTGAGGCACACAACATAAAATCTTGCACCAATGTTAGCTAATGCAAGTTTTTTCAATACAATATACAATGAGCAAAGACTAAATAGTCAACTTGGAAAGTAAATACTAACTAAGAGGTCATATTGAATGTTGTTAGATTATTAGAGTGTCATTTTAAATTTGATAGATAAGTTGGCTTAAAGTAGGGAACTAGAAAGTAATCTATGGATGCTTTCAAGATGTTTAAGCTAAAAGGGATCTATATTGGCAATGGTATTGGGGCCTACCCCCTCACTTCACAATCCCAAAATGATAAAAGTGTTAGGTGATTTGACAATATATATCATTAAACATGTGTTTATACTTGGCCAATAAATTAATTCAGCTTCCGCATTGGTGATGAAATCCAAGTAGGTCAGCCTTAGGTAGATAATTATTTAAATGTATTTTGAAATTATGTGATTTGGTAGTGTGTGCAAGAAATAGAAAAATAGTGAAATTAAAAGGTATATTTAAAAACTACCTAATTAAACTATGTTATCTAATATAAACCTGCAAGCAATTGAAATTTAAGGTGTGAAGTAATTACTAGCATATAAATGTTAATTATAATTTGAAACACAATACGGAGTCGACAATGTCACTACTATACTGCTGAAGCAAGTGTGTTTAAGAATTGTGTTGACAGGGTCAATCTATCTTCTAGACAAAAGATAGAATACATAACTAGGTTGATCTAGTCAACTTAGTTTGTTGTATGAGATAATTTTTAAAGACTAAAAACTATGAAAAATAGAACTGTAAGAAATAACTAGAATGAAAGATAAAGAGAGAAAGGAACCTTGGTTGGTTGGAAGATGTAGAGGAATGTAAGATTATTGTTGAAGTGCCTTAAATATTACTTACAAATTCTACCAGTTATGTCGACTTGGTCAACCTATTTCTATAGTTCCATGTTTCCTAAAAGTTGTGAAGATGAATATACCAACATGGTTGACCTAGTATGTTTTATAGATTTTTTTTTAATACTAAACTAGCCTGGTCGACCTAGTATGTTTTTTTGGAAGTCTGAAACATGATTATATCAGCTAGGTTGACCTAGTATGTTTTATGGAAGTCTAGAAGATGACTATACCATCTTGGTCAACCTAGTATGTTATATGAAATTTTGGAGGAGTATTGTGTCAACCTATTCAACCTAGTAACCTATATCTGATGAAGGCCTACATAAATAGAATAGAGTCATTTTTTATGTGACTGTGTATTAAACCTACATGTAGAAGTTATAAATAATACCAGACCTATCAACCCAGTATCATAAATATATTAAAATAATAAATTAAATGATATAAAATTAAAAACATAAAATAAAACCCTATAAGGTTTAGATTCAAATTGAGGTCACTAGAATGTATGCAATCATAAATGCATTAAGTTTATAAGTCAATCCTAACTCGAAGAAGATAGATCCTACTTACACTTTTGGTTGAGGATACATTAGATAATTGGGAACATGACTAATATGTGGATTTGTTAGACCCAATTAGGGAATTTATTATCACAACAACAATACTAGGGAGAGTTTTAAAGCCTCCAATAAAACACAATCATGCAATAACCCTAACTAACCCCTATGTTTTCATATTCACTAAACTAAACAAAAATAAAGTCTAATCTAGTGCTCACCAAAGCTTGTGGCACAAAGTGGGGGTGATAAACAAAAAAATTAAACATGCATAGAAGATATGTACTCAAGTCAATGTATATATAATCCTAATACATGGAAGGGAAGTAAAAATTCATATCTGTCAACTCTTACAAAGGAGGAACAAAGTTAGGAATACTTACCTTTGAATACAAACCCACCGAGCCTTAATCTCTCCCTTGGCCAAAGTGCTTTGTAAGAGGTTGTTTTTGTATGTAAGGATGAGAAGGATAAATTACCACTAGGCTACACAACCTATCAATGCATCTAAAAGACTTCTCCACAATAAAAAATCCATATCTCTAAAGAAAGTATGAAACCCTAAGTTTGGCCCTCAAGTAGAATGGAGGATAAGCATATGCACAATATCTCTTAGTTCTTCTCCTATTCTCTAAATAATAGTGAAATGATCTTATATATATATATAGGAATATTTAACCCCAAACCCTTCTAAATTTTTTGGTCCAAAGGGTTGACCCAATAATGTAGTACTATTATGAAAAACAATTCACTAGGTCATGAGCTAGGTCATCCAAAAGATGACATAAACCCTAAATAAATTTCACCCATAAGAGTAGAAGGTCGACCCAGTTGACCTAGTACTGTAAACATTTGAAAGGGGTTGTAGGTTAGGAGAAGTGAAACAGAAGGTGGTAAAATAATGGAGGAGTATACAAGAGAGAAGAAAAATCTTAAAAGGATGGTTTTTAGGAGATAAGTGTGTAGATAATAAGTGGAAAAAGGGACAATAATATTGTGAAGTACTAATGGTCTATCCACCCCTTTACTGGTGCACCCCTTAAAGCATGAACTTAGAGAAATTAAGACTCGATGGCTTCTTGAAAGATAGAGAGTGTCAGTAATCGATAAAAGATTTCAAAATATTATGTGTATACACTATCATCTTGGCCTAATATGTGGGTTGATTACAAATCACACTTTAATTTGGCCTTTTAATTAATGTACTATTGTTTAATATGAATGGTATTTTGATATTTATTTCATTGAATTAATTGTCATTAGTATATTTGAAAGGACATTAATGAAAAATAGAAACATGGGGTACATAAAGATCACATTGAATTTTTTATTTCATCGAATTAATATTCATTGATAAATTTTCCACTATTTTTATATCTCAAGTTCATGAAGTCTCACAAAATCTAAGTGAATTTATTCCATAGTTATTAGGGTTGCCCAAACTTGTAATAAGATCAACCAAACTTGAAGTAGGTTTAATTTTAACCTTAAGTTGACTGAATGTTTTGATTTTGATTTAGAAGACATTTTAATATTTTCTTTCATTTTAAAAATAGGGTTAGAGGAGGGGCTAAAATTAAATTTGACTGTATTTTGATGAATGGTTAAAACTTTTTGTGAATTTTGAATCAATGCCTTTAGTGTATAATTAAAACCCTAATCCCATGCAGAAAACCAACCCTATTTATGTTGTATCACTTGTGTAGTGGAAAGGAGAAAAAAATCAACAAGGAAACCCTATTTTTGCATAGAACATGTTAAAAAGTTCTTAAGACATCGAGCAATAGTTAGGTACATCTAGTGTCTATTTTATTTTTAATATACATTTGATATAAATAGAATGAAGGTATATTATTTCTTATAATTTTTCGATATTTATTTTTGTTAACCTAAAAATACTATAAAATTAAAAAAAATTACATGCCTAGAACATGGTAGATGAATATCTTATTTATGTAATTATTACTATATATTTTTATTCTCATTGTACATGTTATATGAACATGCAAATCAATATTAAAATAAACAAAACAAATAATGGATACATTTAAAATATATTTATAAAAAAAAGTGGAAATCCCCTATAAATAGGGTGAAGCTTTATGGGATTTTACTTATCAATGAAATTATTTCTACACTAAAACTATGATGACTTAAGTCATCCATGGCAATAAGGTCCATGAAGGCTTTGTTGGATTTTAGGGAGGAGGGGAAAGGCATTAGCAAGCTTTTCCCCTTTCTCAACCTCATCCTTCCATCCCTGTTCATGATAAAAATTAGCCTCAAAAGATTTTATGTGTTGTATCCTTATGGATTAGGGAAAATTTTAGGTTTTTCCCAATACAATATTTGTAACAGAATCTAGTTTATGGGTAGATATTTCTTACTACAATTTTGGATGAAAAAGTGTTTTAAAAGTAAGTTACTTTTAATGTATTTTTAAGACAATGATTTAAGCTTTATTATGGTGTACAACTTAGTTTCTTATGTTCAAATGCTTTAATTTTCAAATGGGGGTGTCACTATAACAACTATTAGGTAGTACTAGGAGTACTATGGAGTATTATCTAACTATTACTCATTAAGATATAATTGGAACCTGATTTCACATTAGTTTGTATCTAATAATAACATGAGAATCCAATATCACACTAATTAGAACTAATAATATAGATATTGGAATCTGATATCACACTAGTTAAAAGCCAATAATACCAATATTAAAATTTGATATCACATTAGTAAAAAATTAATATAAGAAATATTGGAATGTAATAAATTCAATTATAAAAGCAAAAATAGTGATACTATAAGTATAGATTCTTAGACATATGTTTGAATTTAATGAAGTTATGGTTCTTAGATAACTTGACCCAATACATATGTGTTTAAGATAACTATTGAAGTATATATATCATGAAATGAAGGCTATATATATATATATATATAATCTCACCTCCCAATGATGTGATCTCTATTCCTTAAGACCCCGATAGATATGTTGGTTAACTGTGAGGATTAGGTGCTTGCATGATAAAGTATGTAACAATAATTATACATGCGTAAAGGTTCATACCCCAATCTACAACCTAACAAACTCTAATGTACCTTACCTCTATCATGTGGTCAAGAATGGAGTTTTAAATTCAAATACAATAAGATACATGCAAAATAATATAATCACATCTTTTGGTCTGATTTTGAATTTTTAAAGATATTTAAACTTTTAAACTTGTGTTTTCTTTTTATTTGATATTTTATTTTTATTTGCTACTTTAATTTCTTATTTTTTTAGACTTCTAAAATTTCTTCATCTATATAGATTTTAAATGCCAAATATGTATACTTAATATGACTAACTTAAGTGATATTACACATGGTTGTTAAGTTAGAGAACCTAAAGACCAAGACACATATATTTTTATACATTCATCTTATATAAGATTAAAATATTTAAAATAACAATGACATACCCAAAATGAGGTAGACAATAAGTAAATTAGAGATGTACCTAAGAATGATTTTGTTAACCCAATCATAGTATTTTAAGGGATATGATACAATGACATACATGTTTTATATTTCATCATAATAGTGGATATAATATGGATGAAAAAAATGTGGATAAGTTATAATAGTTTTTCCCCAAGAGAATATAAATTACTCTAGTGGCAAATCATCACTCTCAACCATTGCCTTATCTTTGTAATAAAATGCATAGCTAAGGTTGGGATAAGGATAACATGAGAAATAGGTCATAATATATAATCATTATTTGTAAACAGGTCCTATTTTTATTCTAGATGTTCTTACCATGCATCTCACAAACTAAAAATACAAGAGGATTAAACATAAGAATATAAGGAGATCCCAAAGGAAATAGAGCTAGTGGAAAGGCTATTAGGTGTAAATAATTTTATGAATAATTAAAAAACATTATAGTGGATGAGAGTTTCTTAGGAGGGTTTATTTGTATTCCTCGAGATCTTATGATGCAACTCACAAACTAAAAATATAAGAAGTGTAAAATAAGGATGGATCCTAAAGGGATATGATTTAATAGGTGATAACATGGAAAATAAAAACATCTAAGATGAGGATGATGGGGCCTAGTGGTGATGCAAAGGTATGTGCTAATAAATCTAAAGGTGTATATAAATGAAGTTAAACTACAACACAAGAAAGTTAGAGAAAACATACAAATAATGTTTGCATGAACATATTAACTAACCATATACAAGCACGAGAAATGTATAAGGAATTAAAAACATGGAATAAAATGAAAATATGAAGAACATATGTCAAGCATAATACTTTTCAAAAATTGAATGTTTTTAGCTCTTAGAAAAAAGTGTCCTTCATTAGTTTGTAATTGATAATTGCTAGGATTGAGGATGTCTTTGATAAGATAAATAACCCAACACTTTATTATGTCTTTCCCCACTTTTTCACTTGTTTAATCCAATTTAAAACCTAAATATCCAACTATAAATCTTATAACTTTGACTTTATTATTGTTATGCTTAGTGATGCAATTTTTCCATTGGTAATTGCGTTGGAGGAACTCATATGTCTCTCATTAAGGAGATGTTGATCATGAAGAAAGAATTCATGGATATATTATTTGTGGATAACTCCATGAAGAAAAATACATAAATAAGGTAACTTTAATTTTAATGGAAAGAAGGATTCAGATCATTAGACTAGATAGAATAGATTTGCCCCAGTTGCACAAAAAAATACTAGTGCAATAAGCCCAAAGTGCAGGATAGACCTTAAGATGTCAATAAATGTGAGAATATATAGTATCATTTTAAAATATATTATTGGATTCATAGGCTTGACCTTTTCACTAAAAATTATAACAAGTAGAAATTTTTATCTGATCTTAAATTTCAAGTAATGTTTTTTCATGTCCTTATTTCTAAAATTCCCACCATTTTTAGATATGATGGTATGGGGGATTCAAAATACATAAATCATTTTATATGATAAATCTTTAAATATTAATACTAATAACATTATCAATAGGTATAAATTCTACCCACTTAGTAAATACTTGGTGTAAATGATAATAAAGACTTGTTTATCTTGAGATTAATAAAACTTGTCAATAAGATCAAATCCCTAATATAGAATGACAAAGGATATCCAAGTGTTTGAATACTAGAAGAAAGAGTATGAAAAATATAATCATGTGGTGGCGTCTTTTCAAGTGTTGGATAATAATAACCCATGTGTAGAGGCATTTGTGGGATATATCATGTCTACTATAATGACCTCTGCAAATGACCACATGTGCTTTCAAGAAGAGGAGAGACCTCATATTTAATAACAACTAGATTAAAACATATTATTATTAAGGACATACTTGGAGCTATCTTTTGAATTATAATCTTTTCAATAAAATTAGCCTTCAAAGGATAACTTTAATTTTATATAAATTGGATGATGTTATGATATCAAGGGATTTTTCAGGGGATGACATCCTTGATGTTACAAATAAGGGAATAAGTCAAAGGTAGCAGGATACATGGGGATTTCCACATGTGAAAAAGAGACTATTGATCATGTAATTCTCTTTGTAGGATAAAAAGGGAATGTGATCAGGAAAGTGAATCATTGATTTAAAAAAAATCCTCTTGGGATTACCTTGATTTCTCAATATTTGAATTCTTTAACAAGGTTTATATAAAATTCATGATATAGTTTAATTTCGTAACTTTTGCACTAATAGGAACCACGCATTTGGTGTCATACATGTTGAGAATCACCTAAGGCATGTAAATAATAGATATAAATATCAAGTATTTCTTGCATACTAAAAATAATATATTCATATTCAACCTTGTTGTTGGTAACAATGAATCTGAATCATAAACATTAAGGAATTATCTTTATAATGGACTGGAAATGACACATCCTGGCTTGGCATCCTATAGAAACCTGGCTCCATCAAAGTGGAATGTCAAAGTTTCCTCATTCTATTCAACTTTAAATTAGGGTTTTCATTCATACTCAGTTATGTTATATGTTTTGGGTTTAGATACTTGAATTTTAGGGTCTTCAAGCACGTTGGTCTTGAGAACATCTGAAAATGTGAAATTGGACCTTAAGGGTAATAACTTCATCAAAACCTTCAATGAAGAGGATTTATTCATCAAGAATAATAACTTGAATGTGTTGCTGGGTAGGCAAGGGTGTGGAAAAAATGTTGATTGATAATCACATTCCCCTCAAGTTACATTTGCAGATTGATATTAAGGTAAAATTTCATCAAGAAATTCATCCATTTTCACATTCTATCCCCATCAAATTAAGGCCTTAAAGAAGAAATAATGGAGGGGATTTGAATGGACAATGGAATATGTCATCTAATAAATCATATAATGCCAAATATGTATTGTGTAAAAATAGATGGTGAGACAATCATTCTCAAATTGAGTGTATCAGGTCTCATAATCAACATAAGCATAACTAATATAGTAAATGACATAGTTCTTATCAGACTCATTTTTTTGTGAAAAAAATACCATAAAAGATATGGTCATAAAAGATGCATACAAGATGAAATAAATATAATTAATAAGGTCATAATGTAAGAGGTTGAAGTAAATATTTATTCATGTTACCAAAAAAAAATTAGTAAGCAATAATACATTCAATAGTTGCATTTTTTTAGGAGGAAATTTATCAAGTATGTTTGTTGAGCTAATTTGAAATAAATCTACAAATTTCATTCAGATTCCCAAGGAACATATGAATTTGAGGGATGGATTTTGGCTTAAGAATTTACATAATATATCTAATCCTTGAAATATCCATGTAAATCTTTCATCTAAAGAAAATAAACCCTAAAATATTTTTAAACGTAGAACATAAGATACTTTTTAGGGCTATGTTTAACATTCTATTTAATTAGATACTCAAAGATGATAACTATGTTATGAGAATGATTTTTATAAATATTAGATTTAATAAAGTAGATCATCCATATAAATTTCAACTATATTTTGAATAATATTTTAAAAGACATAGGTCATGACACATTAGTAAATTTCCCTAATTTTTTAACCAAAAAAATTATATTTAACCATATTAATACGAACTGCACTTTGTAGTGAATGTATTTTTATGTTGATCTTTCAGATAAATTGTATGATCATATCCTTAAAAACATCCGCAAGGGAAATCATCTCATAGATAGCTATCAGCTCAATAATGGTATGAATAGAAGGTAATGGAAAATTTTCCTTACGGCATGCTGATTTGATAATTAAAAAGTAAATACATATGTGACTGACCATAATTTTATTATTACAAAGGCGAATTAAGTTAGACACCAATTAGGAGAAATATACTACTTTAATGAATGTACCATCAATGAGTGTAAAGTTTCAATTACGACAAAGCATAGAGACCTCTATAGGGAATTTTTTTTCTTTTGGAAAACAATACCAAATCATGATAAGTAATGATATTATGGACAACACCGTTCATTTCAATTCCAAGTGTGTCCATATATAACCAATAAAATTATTTCTTGTTGTTGTCAAGGACTGCACTAACATTGTCCATTTATTCAAAAGTGATAAAATAATAAAATATAATTGCATGATAATCAAAAGATGTCACTAAAGTAATCTTCTGAATTTCCTCGAGCATATCATTTCCATTTTTTAAATTATAAGGTGTACGAGGTAATTTAGAAAGAGGATCTTTGGCATAAACACATACAATAAAAGTGTGAAATCATGGATGAACCTGATCAAAATTTGAAAGTTTATGATTTTTCTGAGGACTTCTAGTTTCCCTTACATGGAGTTATAAAATAAATTCTTCGCTATTAAAGTAGGTAAAGAACCGTAATATTCAATATCCACATCTGGGTGATGTATTTATTAACATTAGTGTCAAACTATATGTAAATATATATCTCAACAGTGGATTTGTCATCTAGGCTAATTTTTTAATATGTATGAGTTGGGTTTTATTTTTTCTTAATGGTATCATCCATGTTGAGATAGCTGTGCTTTACTGGAATAATTTTGACCATATCAGCCGTACGCAACTCATGGCCGATATAGTTTTGTTGTTTTATTTTCCGTGTATGTTGGCCAATACACTTACATTTATTTGAATTATATGTTGGTCACTATATTTACTATAGTGTTATTCTATAGTAACTCTAAGCTGCACTATATAGTTATAACTAACGAGGATAATCCAATCGATACAATTTGTAATATTATGAACTTTATTGGCATGGGGATGGAATAGGATTTTTTTGTTAAAGGTTTTATCATGGTCCATACAATTGGATTGTAATAATTGATATTTTTGAATTGTATCGGACTAGTCAATAAAAATGGATGTTGAGGAGGAAGTTTGAATTCTATTAGTAATTGGAGAGGTGTCTTAGGTTAAAGTAGTTAGTTTATGGTAAATTGTTTTTTTAAGTTTTATTATCATGATACATTTTACTTGATTTGAAAATTTTGAAACTATATTGATATGGTTGATATAATTGTTTTTACTATAATTTTTAGAAATGATTTTTAAAAGATATTTTTTCTGATTTTTTGAATAAAATTTAAGGTTTTTTAATACTCAAATAATTTTTTCTCCTAAAAGATGGTTAATATAAGATACATGACATTATATATCCACAATTTATTCTTCTTCACATGAATCAAAGTGAATATCAAGATCATAAGAAAGGTGTACTAGGTTAACATACAAATTAATGTCATGCATTTTAGAAAAGGTATGTTGATAATAAAATGTATTCAAATGTCTAGCTTGAGCTTGGGAAATAATATAATTTTTATTATAACATGGTGAAATAGTTCATGTTATGTTAAGGTTTTAAGGATTTTGATTAAAATTATCCCTGTTTGATATACCAAGTTGATTAAATGTTTGAGAAAAGATTAATATTAGTTCTTAGAAAAGCTTAGCCACCCTATATTCACTACATTCATAATATTATTCATCATAGGAAGTATAATTTGGATTAAAAGTGGATAGGTTATCACTTTCATCATCGATCAAGGGAATGGATATTTCTTTAGGTTAAATAGAGGTAGTAAGACATTCCATAATGAACGGTGCTAGTTTAATTACATTACAAGTTTTTTTGGATCTCGTTAGTTTCATCATCATTTGGAGTCAGCAAAGTTGACTTGAATTTCAAGATGTATGATATATAATTTTGATAGTAAAGTTACAAGATTATATTTTAAGTTTTGGTAATTTAAGATTCATGGGCTGATTTCATCTTCATCTATATAAATATCATCATTATGAATAAAATTTAGACATTGGATATTAGAGAAAGCAATTACTCTCATACGGTGAGTCCAAGCACAATTTAAGAGTAGGTTGTAAGAAAGCGGAAGATTAAACATCATAAGATTGGTGTGAATTATTTTAGGTTCTATAGTGAGAGGAATCCAAACTCAATCAAGGATTTTTTGGTTTTTTCTTATATCCATTAAAATAAATTTATTTTTCTTAATATATTTTATGTGTATCAAAGTTATTTAACTAACCACAAGGAAGCAACATTAGTATGTGAACCTTCATTCATACGAACTTTTCATATTTTAACATCATTGATCATGATGCTAATAAAGATAGGTTGGTCATTAGTTAGGAAGACAATTTCCCCACTAATCATATCATGTTCCATAAACTTGATAAAGAGTATGGTAGCTGGTGTAGGATGAGATATGGTTTCAATGTTAACATTTTTGGTAGGGATTGTACCTTCAAGATTTTGACTAGATGTTCATGATTTTATTTTTGAAGGTATTTTTGTTATGTCTTAAAAAAAATTATGATAATTTGTTGATGATAGGGTGATTTTCTCATGAGTTTCATTAGAAGAATATTAAAAGGCATAGTGTTGAGTTCTTCTAGGAAATTTAATTGAGTTTATTTATTTTAAGAATGATAATGATGCTTCAATTAATAAATATGATCTAATTTAGGGGTATTAGTAATAAGAGGAGTTTGATGAGTATATTACGACTCTATTGGTAGGGGTTTTTTAGCGGTGAATATTCGTTAATTCATGAATGTTTCAATTTTTAGATTTTGGTTTTTGTGATTTTTTAAGGTTCACATATGGGATCAAATCGCTAAAATTTTAGGGATATATATTATTTTAGGTGTCAGCTTGCCAACCCATTTTGACATTATCTTCAAAAATAGTTTAATTCATCACATGTATACCTCTTGATCCCAATATCAAACAACAAAACATTTATGAATGCCAATTAACTAAAAAATATAGCCGAATGACCATGATGAAGGACATGGCCAGATGAAAAAACTAAATGGAATTATTGAATGATGCTACTGAACCAAAAAAAGAATAAAGAAACCAAATTTTCATACCTTGAAAGACAAACATAATGTACAAACAAAACCTAGCATGTGCACCTTTGATTCAAGAAATGGTGAATTTGTCTCTGGTAAACATGTCATGGATCAACTGGATAGCTTTATAATGCATATAAAAACATATGAAATAGCCAAAAAATGGGCCACATTAAAAAGGGAAACCCTGGGGGACATAAAAATCAAACCCATGTAATAGTTTAATTTTTATGTCACCAAGGGTTTCATCTTTTTCAATGACCTTTTTTTGTCAAGCTCGTATGCTCCAAATGTATTTTGGAGCATTGAATCCTAAGGTCCAAATCCTAAAGGCATAAACCAAGTACAACAATCATACAAGCAACTCATCTGAAAAGATTAGTTTCACTTGCACAACACTTTCCAGTTCAATTAAATTGTAGATTCAAATGGCTTAGTTGAATGACAAATAAAAATGTCTCAATCAAATGATAAATTCAAATGGTTCTTCTAAATGGTAGAGCTGAATAGCTCAACCAAACAATAGAGCCAAATGGCTCAACCGAATGACAGAGCCTAACAACTCAAACAATGGTAGATATGAATGGATCTACCCTCAACAAATCCAAATGGATCAGTCAGATGGTAAAGTTACATGGCTCACGTAGTGGGAGAATAGAGTGGCTTTGCCCATGATAGATCTGAATGGCTACCCATAATATAGCCAGCTATGGTAGCACCATTCAGCTCTATTACAGGCAAAGCCATTCCACTGTGCTATTGGTATAGTTGTTTATCTCTCCCCAAAGAATAAGAGCCCTATATCACCCATAATTGAGCCACATTAAAGAAGAGCATAATGGTGATACCTTATTTATAAGTGAAGGTGTATATATGGAAATACCTTGTTTGGCTTATAAATACCTTATTCATAAGTGAAGGTGTATATGTCAAAAATAATGTGTAATCTATTTGATACTTGAATCTATGTGGTGGAATGGCAATTTGAAGAATATTAAGGACATGTTGATTTGCCAAAGCTATGAATCAAATTCACCTAAATGAATCTAAGGGGGTTTGGGATATGGCCTCTTAAAATGAACCATGTCCATTGGTGAAGTGGAATCATTAGATGATGTGTCAAATGTTTTATTAGATGTTATTATATCTTGTAAAAAATATTAATTTTAAAAATATTTCTTGTGTTTGGTAATAAGATATTTATGAGAAGTCTTATGGTAACATTTAACCCTTTACACACTAAAATATTGAGATTCTATATTATATTTGTCATAATTTGCATTAATAACACAATATATTTTTCATAGTAGTGGTATTGGGATTAAAAAAATATTGAGGTTTGTAGTGATATTTTTGATATTGAGATTGACTAGAGTGATGATTTTTGTTAGATTAAATGGATTTTTTATATTGAGTTTTAGAAGCTTTAAGATAGTCATATTTTAACTTATTTAAGATTCAGGGATAGAAATAATCCAAACTAAAAAATATTCAGATTATATAGGATATATAATTTGCTACATAGATATGAATGTAAAAATTAGATTGATATTGAGTTTAATATTTATATAATTAACAAAAAGATAGGGTACCTATCTTTTTTTATTCTATTAGGATTTATGTCTGTGCATAGTCATCAAAAATAATTTTTAATGGGTCTGCTATCACTTGGTTTAGGAGACTAATTATCAACAAAAACTAGTGCATTTCTAATAATGTTCACACACCTGTGGTGACCAGATGTGTACATTATTTACCATAACTATATTTTTAGTTTCTACCAGTTTAATTTGCCATATGTTTTTATGCCTAGCTATCAATATGTTTTCTAAATAATTTGTTACACTCAATCATGTGCACACATTTAGATTTTTCTATCCGTTTCCTGGAAACCATAACTCCACTTTCAACACCTCCTTGACATAAAAAAGGGGTTTAAAATATTGGTTTTATACACCCAAGCACACCCTACTCAATGTTTGAGTGTTTCCTATGTTTAAAAACTATTAATATGGGTTAAATAAAATACAGTTCTCCCACATATGTGTATGTGTGCTTAATATTGATCTGATAGAATGCAATGCATAATTCTTCATCTTTTGACACTTGACAATGTGTAACTCTAACTTTTATTTATGTTTTTGAACTTAGATTAGGTATTGTTCCCTTTAGGGGTTTTCAAGTTGAGATGATTTTGTATAGTGCCTCATGATTTTTCAACTAGATCTCTCAATGTGTAAGTATTATTCTAATAGTGACCAAGTGAGACCCAGATAAGTGCTAGATAGGAATATAATTAGGCCTTATGTATATAAATAGGTGATTTTTTGGTAATTTCCCTATATAATTGACATGATTTTTTTTAGAATGACCAAAATAAATGAATTGAATTTGAAAAATAGTCATTTGAAGAGCTTGGGCCATTGTTGGTAACCAATAGTGTTTGATTGTTACCGAAACTCTCCAAGGTGGAATAAATAGGAATCTAAAATCTAGCAACAATTTGTATAAGATAATAGCTTATTCTAAAATAGATAAGGGAGATTCTTTATATGAATTATGGAAAATTGGGAGGTCAAGTCCATAAATAACTAAATGGATATGGAAAAGGGTGTGCAAGAGTCATATGTGTACAAATAAATAATGTATGTCAAGGATAGATTTAAAAATTCAAAAGTATAATACCAAATTTATCTCTCTAAAAATTCTTCAATTTTACTCTCGAACTATAAATTGTAGATTAAAAATATAAAGTAATATTTTTTCTACTTGAGTACAACTTCATTTGATGTCATCAAGTATACCCAAAATATCCAAATTTATCCATGCAAAACTTGTAATGAAAAATGCATAAATTAATGTCTAATCATGATATAAAATGTGAAACAATCTAGATCACTGAAATATTTGAAAATGAAAAAATAATCAACAAATACACATTTAAGTATGCAAACCAATCTTCCCTTTGAAGTCATTGAAAAATGCAGTGATTATGTCCCATGGAGATGTTTATGTTAAAACGATGGGTTGAGAAGATAAATGCCTCAACACCCATTGGAGATTGAGAAGTGCTAATAGTTAAGAATCACAAAACCTCAACGACACTACTCAAAATATCATCATATTTATTTTGGTGAAACCCTATACTAGGTTCATATGTTAAAGGTATAACCCTGTATCAAGTTCTTATATAAATCTAACAAAATGAATCAACCATTGGATATGGATTTTAGTGTCAAAGTGCTTAAATAGTACCATAGTTTCCATCATATAAATAAAAAAATCCATGTATGAAAGACATCCATGCCCCAAAATATGATCCATTTTTACCTCAATCTAATATACAATGACATAATATATATGTTACTCTACCCAAATCTAATAACCTATTCAATATTACCCATGTAACTTATTAAATATTTCCAATCTTATCCATGTAATATGTATCCTAACATCATAGAATTTATCACATGTTATTGTAAAATTTCCAACACATGCCTTAGCATGTGTGTGAATTTATCAATCTATCTCAATATGCATCATAATATGGCATAATCTATCTCATTTGAATCATTCAATCTCACCCAAAATCTAAATTGTCTATTTGTGAAGGCTAGAAACTTTATGACCTGCCTACTAATATTCCTCTATTTTGAGATGAGCGTTGAAGCATGTGAATCTCTCATATAAAACAAATTTAAATATACATCATGTTATATAGAAAATATATACACATGTTAAGCTTGTGTGTTAACATGATTAGATTATGTCATCATATAAATATTTTATCATTCACACGTATATAGAACATGTAACCCAAGCCATACATGCATCATGTGGAGACAACATAACAAATAATCATTTAGTAATATTCATTGTATTAATGATCATTACATATATAAATACTAGTAATAAGTCATGCATGACATGTATAATATAAATCATGGCATCACACATAATTAGAAGAATGTGTGATATAAATCACGACACCATAAAATCAAAAAATAATTATATGTACACATATATACACACAATATCATGATCATGTCACACATAAGCACTCGAGATATGACTTGACTTTGAGCTGACGTAGATAAAAAGGCCATGACATAGACTATAGGATACTCAACACAATTAGTGGATGATGTGACAAAAAACAATCAATGGAGTCATAAAATCATGCAAGATGGAACTCAATGCAACACACATCAGTAATCTATCAATATTTACTCATGGATCATGAAACGTAACACATAATGGTCACATAATGTAACACACAATGTCGTGCACAATAATCATCAAACAATGTAAAACACAATGAATTATCACACCATGTAGCAATCATTAGCATTAAACATGCATAGAACAAGCAAAGATAATCTCCACAATTAATCGATGTCATCACAATTAATCAATGTCATCATCGTACATTGAAAAATATAATATTCATACAATATAACACCTTAGAGAATATACAAAATAACAATTCATATACAAATAGTCTAAATAGTTATATATGATCAATGTAATGGTCATGAAAAGTTATGAACTATAAAGATGTACCAAGATTCTTTAATGTATAAACATTTCGTATTGCCAAAAAAATTATTATATTCAATATCTTAATTTTAACCTAATTTATGAAAGCATGAAAAAGGTATTCCAACTACATGACTCATACACGAATTGTGTATTTAGATCAACCATTGAAGTTTAAGGAGGAGAAAAAGATATTATTAAATGTACAAATGTGTTGAATATATAATAGAGAAACAGAGTGAAAATGGGAATCAACAACACACGAAAATAAGTCTTGAACCCCCACATGAATGCTCTTCTTTGATTTCAAATTAATGAATTAGCCATCATTTTTTTTAATTGTACGATGATGCTTAGTGACAAGTGATTTGATTATTTATGTTTTACATTTAATATAAATCACGTATGTGTATTAGATTTGGTTATTATAACATAATTTTTTTTATCAATTATATAATTTATTTAAAAATATAATAAAATTATTTTTATAAAAAAAAATTTATGAATAATATTTAATAAAAAAAATTAATTTAAAAAATAAGATAAAAATTAACTAAAATTATAAACGAAGAGAATAATTTGAAGTGGCTGTCCTACATATGCACTCATCCACCATTATCTAAACAATTAAAAATACGAAAATCATAATTATCAATTACCATAAAAATTCCGATACCCAATATCATGAAATTTATGTGAAATTTCATAAAAATAAAAGGACACACTTCAGCCTTCTTAAGGGTGGGATTACTAGTTGTTATTATCTCTGTATTGAGAGGCATTGGGTATTCTTAAGGGTGGGATTACTAGTTAGCATTATCTCTGTATTCAGAGGCATTGGGTGAAGGTAGCGTATAAGAGGAGGTAGCGTATAAAAGGAATACACCAAAGAGGAATACACCAAGTTTCTATGGGGAAGGATGCATATAGAAAGCACGTCCTATATTGTTATCTTTCTTAAGTTTTAGAAAACATCCTTTGTGGTAAGCATTGCTCGTATAATAGATACGATCATTCCTAACGGTTTATAAGATGCCTTGCCCTGTATGGAATATCTACTATGAATATATTTTTATTTGCCTCAAAATCATGGATATCATTATTTGTACATGTAACCTATTTGATGAAAATTAGAAATATTCTGACCACGGTTGGAACATGTAGAGACCAGAGATTGTTACTTGAGACACTAGTACTAGTTTTTTATTTGTTCAGAGTTTTTTTATTTAATATTTCATGAAAACAATGTTGGCCATATCATGTTGGGGATTTTATTTTATTGTTGGAGTCTTCTAGTAAATATTCTAGTAATTTAACGATGGAAATTCAAATTCCCGTAGAGAAATATTTTAGTTTAAACTTTCATACATGGAAGGTTAAAATACAAATGCAATTGATACATAAAAATTTGTGGGGAAAGTAAATTATTTGAATGGAAAACAAGTGATGATAAAGGGAAATATATTGGCCTTGCGCTTTCAGATTCCAAATTACATCACATGGATTTAGAAAAATAATTCAAAAAAATTTAGAATACTCTCAGCAAAAGCGGTAAATGTTCAATTTTCACTAAAAATTGCAGTTATAAAGATTCAAAATAGATGATGGAATCACTATGTCCAGCCATATAAACAGTTTGAGGTCTCTTATTAGGCAACTTGCTCAGGTAAAAACTAATGTCAAAGATCAAGATGCAAAAGCTATTTTATTGAATATTTTACCATCCAAATATAGCAATATTGTATTTACTCTTAGCCAAATACCATCACAATCTCTCGATGATATGATTGCAGCACTATTAGTGGAAGACAAAAGGATATATGTAGAAGATAAAGATATTTCGCAACATGAGAATGCACTTTGTTCTCGAATTTTTCATAAAAAGTTCTATACTGACAAAAGGGACATAAAATGCCAATATTGCAAGAAGAAAGGTCATACAACATGGGACTGTTTTGATCGAGCGAAATATGTTCTCAAAGAAAAATTCAAGCCCAAAGAAACTAATGATGCTCAAGTAAAAGATCCCCCAGACACTGATGAAAGTGAGAAGTCCACTGATGAGGTCCCCCCACATCTCTTGTTCTAAAATATGTAGTAGCACCTTACTGGGCGTTGGAGGATACACAGAGGATGGAGGACAATTGGCTTCCTTCGTGAGTCACCTATGATGGGGTTGCATCATTGCTATGATGATAATTTCACTGTATTTATTTTATGTTGTGTGTGGTGTGCTTTTAATTGTGCAATGTGGTTTTCAATAAAATACTAAGCATTATTTTCCAATTTGGTACTCCCCGATGAAGAATATTGTGGAGAGCAAAAGCAATAAAGTAGCTCTTGGTTCTTGAAAAAGGGTTTATGAAAATCCAAAAAACCACCGAGCATGTTAAGCAAATAGATGTACCCCTGTCACTACTAGGTTTGTGGTAATCTTGCAAAGAAACACTGAGGTGCCCCCAAGTTTATGAAGCCACAAAGATGGTATGCCACCTCAAAGGTGAACAGGATACATGAAGAGTGTAAAAACTTTTTACAGTGTTCAAAATAAAGGGGGGACCATTATCAAAGAATATGATGTTTATAAAAATAATGTAAGAAAAGGAAGATTGTTAGCATTATTACATTGTTTAGCGCGATCTGTTATAACGCCGATTTAAGAGGCATTTAGTTAGATAGTTATATCTTCACCAGATTTTTCGATCTTCTCTCTTGTTATTAGTAGCAACTTTGATGTATTTAATTAACTCATATTTGTGAATAAAACATCGAAGTTTTCTGTGTGTGCACATTTGTATACGGGTTTCTCAAATCTGCAAACAGGCCTAAGAGGAAGCAATTTGTACTTTGGAAAAGGTGGTGAATGAAATCCCTGGATTACTAGGTGATTAGTTCCCCGAGTAACTTATTGAAACCATTTATACCAGGATGAAAGCAGTAACATTTTTTTTTTCTTATAAATTTATTTCATATGATCTAAGTGTGGTGGCATGGTAAAAAATCATTTCAATGAAATCGAATCCACAAATTTACGCTTTACTGTATAATTCGCCGGAGAAATCGCTGATTTGGCATTGAAGTGTCGCGAATTTGAGGAAGAGAGTAGCATTCAGTATGTATTTCAGAGGACACCCATAGAGAATTCGAGTTCCATATGTGATAATGGCATGGATTCTAATCTTCGAAAGCATAGGAAAGATTTCTTCGGAGAGATTACAGATGTCAGTATACATTACTATAATAATTACAATTCCACAAGGAAGTGGAAAATGTTGGTAATCTTGCTTCTCTTGCGCGGCCCTACAAAACTAATTTAGATTAAAAACGACGAAAGATGTTGATCATGAGCTTCTAATAGAAATTGTTGAACTCTACCATAGTTGATACTAACTGAAAATGAATTAGGTAATTTTCTCCAACAATTTTCAGAAGAGTGATGTTGACCTTCGATTGCAATTAAAACAGTCTAAAGTATTCCCTTTTTAAACACAATAGTTTTGATTACCTTATCAGCTGGTAAATATTGTAGTATGTTTTCAATTTGTGGTGAAAGTAATGCTACTCAAGAATGGACACATTTATCTTCCTAAAAGAATGGGATAGAGGTTTAACAATTCAAAACTATTGTTCCAAAATTTAATGATTTTGTCATACATAATTAAATAATTATATATTTATTGTACCTGCCAAAGAAGTATTATAGGAATTGGGCAGCTTAAATGTTCTTTTCCCCTTGTCAATCAATGTTTTTCCCCCCTTGTTCAATCATATGAATTTATTTTCTAATATCTATAGTTCAAACTTTTGGAAAAAAATATATCCTCTAAATTTCTTATTCTATTGACATTTTTGCATTATAATAAATATCGATGTCAGTTCAATCAATAATAAGTTCGAAAGTTAGCAAATAATTTTTCTTTCTTTTTGAGGTACCAGAGTGGGCCAACGATACCAACCAGGTGGGGACGGGGGAAGAGGGGTAATTATATATCCCATTGTTGAATAGAAGTGAGCGTTCCTCTCTTGGATGTTAAATGTTTGATATTTAGTTGAGTGAGTTGAATCATTGAAATATTATTTTCTCCATATTTTTGTTAGCCATCCTTTTTTTAAAGAAGATATGTAACACGTTATCAATTTTATAGGATTTTGAATCTGGAAGAAAATAGGTTAAACAAACAATGTGGTTTAAAAGAAATTGTATTACTTTTTAGGTTTATCCTTGTTAAACATAATAAATATTATTAAAATGTAGTAAATATTAATCATTTTATGATTTTATTTGATGAAAAATATTAAATTTTTATCAAAGTATGATATTATAAAAATAATTTGAGCAATAATATTTTTTATTTTAGTTAATGAAAATCTTTGAGAAAACATATTATTATAATATTTCTAAAGTTTAGTATTTAAAATTTATAGTATACTTCTTTACATATAAGTTTAGAATATTCAATTTATATTAATATAATAAGCACAATCATTATTATATTGATATAATAATTACAATTAAGTAATCCAACTTTAAAGTAGGATAGTCATTATAAGACTAAATAATTTTAAATACATAGAAATGTGAAAGTTATTGGGCTTTATTGGTCGCACATAATTATTATCATTGTTTAATTATTATACTTACACTTTACATAATTCTAGTTTTAAGATGTTAGTTTATTAATAAAAAATATTGTATTAATTTGCATTAATCAAATAAACTCCACATTAATTATTATATTTAAATTTCACATAATTATGATTTTAATACGTTAGATTAACAATAACTAATATTTTGTTAACTTGTACTAATCAAATAAACACCACACTCTCCATAACTCCAATTAACTTACAAAAATTCAAGAAAATATTAAAACCTCCTCAAAGTAATCAAATGTATTTACCTACATGACAATACATAACAACTATCTATCCCTCTATTTTCCCAATCACCTTTTTAAAGTGTACTTTTCGAGACCATGTTAATTATTCTTAATTTTGTATTAACTGTAGTTCCCTTTCTTAGTGCCATTTCTTTTAATTATTTAAAAATTATAAGAGTAAGTATATGTGTGTGTGTGTGTGTGTGTGTGTGTGTGTGTGTGTGTGTGGTATTTAATTTATGTAAAATAAATTATGTTAAATATTAATTAGAATATATAAATATTTATTCTAGAGCAAACTCTATAATAATTTTGATTAAATATTATAAAAATGACATCAATATTATGTAATAGAATCATACAACTTGGCTAAGATAACTAATACAGAGTTAAAACAATAACATTTGGAATGTTAAACCTATGTCTATAATTTATATTTAATTATATCAATTATCTACTATTCAATAGATAATATTTAATGGTAGGATATTTTTAAAATGACATTGTACCACATATTTATTTTATACAATTTATTTCATTTAACTTAGATTAAATATTACATAAAAACTCACCAATTTTTTTTTTGAAAAAAAAAAAAAAATACTACTTACTATACGACCCTTTTCTTTTTTATTCTTAATCATTTTTATGCACTAAATAATAATATTACCAAAAATAAATTCCCAACTCCCCACACACACACACACACACACACACACACACACACACACACACACACATATATATATATATATACACATACATACATACATACATACATACATATACATATATATATGTATACACACACACATATATACATTGAGTACTAATTCATTACTACTGTTAATATTTATAAAAATGTGAACTAAAAATTCATTATACATACTTTTTTTGTTTTTCTTTATTAACTAACTTGAAATCTCTAAATCGCATTCTTATGATTGATAAATACATATATATGAATTAAGAAATTATCATTTTTTATGATTTATTTCATTAATGTATTTAAACAAAATTTATTGAGAAACTCAAAGTTATATATTTGTTATCATTTATAATTATATTTTGAATTACATATAATTTATTATAATTGATCTTTAAGCATATATTTAAATCTAAGTGTTCCTTCATCTAAATATCCATGATTAGAGGGAATCTAATTAGTCAAATTCGCATAGATCATAATCTTATTTCTGTCTATTTGACTTGCTTTGGTGGATGTTGATGTAGTCAAACCACTAATTTCTACAAAATAAAAGAAACTTAACCATTGTATAATTAATTTTAGAGTCGCAATAAGTGGAGGGGGCAATAGTAAATAAGTTTCAAATGTTATACTGCATATATAATTAAAATTTTATTTATTCATAAAATATAAATTACATCAGCTCCCTCTAAAACTTCTCCCCCCTTCTTATACACCAAACATGTGTTTCTCTTAAATATTTTGAAGGGTACCATAAATGGACTCACATATGGACTTACTAATTATAAAAATATCAAATACAATTCCAATTGTTCTTTTGACTCCACAAGAAAAGGGGATTCATATAAGAAGTTGTTATTAAGAAAAAAACTCTTAAAAATGAATTATAATTAGACTCCTAAAGCAAACAACAATTATTAATCAGTTACATCATTATTTAGAGGCCCATGGAGACTCTTGCATCAGAAACCTAAGATATTTAAAATGTGAATTCTTGCTCACATGGATATAATAAGTGGCAAAACCATTATTTTTACAATGAAGCTTGATGGTCATGGTGTCCCCTTCCAACACACAATGTGCTTTAGTTGATTCTTGCATTTTTCTATAATTTTCAACCCCTTGTTAGACCATAGTCCATCATCCTCCTCCTAACTCTCATCACCATTCTCTTTTCCTTACATCTACTCTTTTGTCCTTATTTTTGGACTAAACCCCACCTTTGTTTGACTTCCTCTACCAATATGCTCTTTCATGCATCTTACACCTTTTTTGGGCTTACACCCACTACCATCCAACAAACTCCTCCTAAATCCTTTTAGGCTTTGTTCAATCACTATACAACCTATTGTTAGATCCTTCCACATCTCATTATTCTCTATTTTTAGCTCCTTTTCTCTCATGGTTTCCATCCTTTCCTCCCTAGCTTGATTGTAAAATAAATATACATAATTTTGGGCATCACAATGATCTCCCATATTATCCACTACTATCTCTAAGATCATACTCATATCTTCTTCACTTGTTTCCCTCATTTACATGTCAAACAAATCTACTACCTCTGTGGTAACATCATCTTCTTCATCATTTACAACCTTCAATATGTGTTTAAAATTATCCTACATTTCTCTTGTTTTAATGTTATCCTAATTATAATCTCAACATCCTCTTCATCTTATTTACTACATACCCTTCCAATTCTTGTAGAAGCATCTCCTTCATCCCACCATCCTAAGATTGTATATCTGCTACAACTTCATACCTTTCATCACTTGATTGAATTGATAACAAACTTTGTTGCTTCATCTCATCCATATATTACTTTTTCAACTCATCCATTCCTTGTACAAAAAGCTTGCACTTTACTTTTTTATATATGAATAATCCATATGTTGACTCATTAGAGTCTCTTTTCTAATAACTATGTGGGATAATTCTACATGCTTAACATAACTTTTATCCTTCAATTCTCTTGGTAGAAACATGTCCACCATCTTTATCTCCTTGCTTGACTCTATACCACATGAGTGAAATTATTCATCTTGCCTTGTCTAAGTTCTCTTTGGACCAACATATATAATCAATTTATGAACTTTATCTTCCTTAAAATCTCTACCCATCTCTTAATATTTATATTTGATGCATGTCCAATTTTATCCATCGTTGTTTCATTGAGAAGGTCTTATTCTTATTGAGAATATCTTCCACTTTCCCTTTTAGAGTCTTATCTCCCACCTCTAGCTATTGTAAATGAACTTCCTCCTATATTTATTCTTGATAACATTCTTGTAACCTTATTTTATCACTCTCTCTTGTCTCCATGTTAACATTAAGATACTCCTATCCAACTTTAATGTCTTTACCACCAAGCTCTATAATTGTTAAAACAATTGTATCTTCTTGTTCTAACTCTTCACTTTGACTCTCATACATATGAGCATACTAGACTAAACCACACTTATGTATTTTCTTTGCCATCTTCTCCTTTTTTTTCCCTATACATAAAATAAACACATTAAGGGAATCAAGGCCTCCCATAAAATAATCCTTAAATGACTTCATCATGCCTGAAATACATGACTTTCAAATCTCTTTCATTTATTGCATTATATTTATGTTTTCCATTACATGATGGATTCTTAAAGGCCAATTTTCAAAAATCTTAATGATTATCCTCTCCTTGTTATTATTTATAGTTTCTTTTTCTTCCACATATGGATGGTCTACAAACATGTTATACTCATTTGAATTAACTTGCACCTCAACCACTTTCATTACACCCTTCATAGAAACATGTGTATTTCTTTGATTATCCTCAACCGTTATACCCTTCAAAATTGAAAACAAAAATGCATTTCCTTAATTCACCAAGGATGATTAATCCTATTCCCATGGATGGTATACTTGAATCTTCTTCTCATCAACATATAATGGGTATCCTTTATTTGGTTTGATAATTATCACATCTACTTGCACCTTAATGAGGACTACTGCATTTATGGGATACTCACAACTTTCTTCATCCTTGATATTTTAAAAACTAGTTTTGGTCTCTTCACATGAGAACCTCACTCTCTCATTGTCCTTCAAAATAAAACTCATATCCTAACTCATATGTTTCTCCTTGTTATTTCTCAAAATAAATTTAAGTTGGTCACATGAAAACTTCATTCTTATGTCACCTTTCATGGAGACTTTTTTCTTTTATTCTCTCTCAATACTAAAAATGTGATGTTACTTCAGCCACTCTACTTGCATTCTTGGGTGCAAACTATGACCCATCAACCTAAAGACCATATGTTCCCAACTTATCACCTTCTTATTTCCTTTATTTTATCTCCTCTCTTAGATAACTCTCCATTACTCAATTATAACTCCACATAACCTCTTACTTGAAACTTTTACCCAAACGCAGTCTTTAACATTCTCTTTGTAAAATGAAGTCTCCAACTTAACTATTCATTACATGATCTCATTTAATCTCTCTTTATCATATAATAAAATTATATTACTAGTAAGATTACCTCTTATATTCTTAACCTTTACTGGTATATATTCTAATGTAGCTTATCCTATCTCCAAGATGTCCAACTTTGCTTGTATAGAATTCAACATCTCCAACAACTCTTAGTTGTTGTCTACAAATAAAACATATTCACTTTGTGCATCCTATATCATTAAAAATTTCACCTAGAGTTCCTTCAACATCTTTTCCAAGTCTTCTACCTGTGGTGCTCCTAAATTTTTGTGTGACATATCTTCAAAAATTATAATAGACTCAAAATAGAGACTTTCTCATAATACCCTACACTTAGAAGGCTTGTCTCACACCTATATCAAAAATCACTCTAACTATAATGTATCTCTTAACACATTATACCCAAAACTAGGTACATTCCTAACCTTACTATGATACCTTAAAAAGATGATGAGGGAATATGAAAGGTTACCCTTCTAAATGAGACTAGCCAAAAATCTACTAGTCATATAGGAAAAAGTTCCAAGAAACCAAAACTAGAAAGATCAAAGTATGTAAGAAGAACCCCTGATATAACTAGTCTAGAGCCACTTAAAACTATTGTGATTCCTTCTAGGAAATTAAATACTTTAGAATCAAACTAGATTGACTACCATAGCCTCATAAACTTTCATGAACATAATCCATATGTTAATCTGGAGGATAACCATTTTGGTAACCACCCATATTGTGATGCATTCATATGTTATACTCAAAAAATACATGTGTTACATATCAATATTCTCAAAGGGGAATAGTGTAGATAATTTAAGAGCCTTCCAAAGGAAAAAGATCTAAAATTGGAAAATACCTTAGTGAAATAAACCAATGGGGTATAGTTTAAATATAATGTCTTTGAATCTATGGGATGATTTTCCCCATGGCAGTACTATGTGAGCTTCATTGTCGATGGATAATTTATTATTCAACATGATCCTATAGAAGTAGTCACCCTAGGAAAGCACAATTATTCCACTTGAAGACAATTAAATTGGTGTAATTTTAATCTCACTGAACTAGCAAAAAATGTTGATGAATTGTATCTTGAAATAGATGAAATGAGAAATCACCTAGATAAAACTATAGGGACACTATATAGAAGTCCTTTACTTCAAAAAAATATTTATCCGCTCTGGTTATTTCTAGTGATATGATATAAGGAGAAATTTTTGTTGTAAAGGTTGGGTTAATAAATTTTATTAATGGGTAAAACAAATAACCCATTATGATTGAAGAAACCATAGGGATAGAGAAGCACATAGAAGAGACATTAACTGAACAAAAATTGTGACTTGACATTGAAACAACAGACCTAAAATAAATAAGACAAGATATGAAATCATTGGTAATAGCTAATGCAAAAAATAATGATCTATTCAAAATAGTCTAGGGTAATGTAACTGACATATTAAGTTTTTCCTCCAGTACAAACATTCAAACTATAAAATTAGATGCTACTATATCCCATATTAACAAAATTGTTATCAAAATCAATGATGATCAAACAAATAGAACTACTAAAGTAGATATAATAATCTAAGAATTGTAGGAAAACATTAACAACTTGTTAGGATCTATTTCATTTATTCAAACTCAAATACATGAGTTACAAGACTTAGTGAAAATAAATCTTAAACCAAAACCACTAAGATTGATATGGAAGTGAAAAATCACAACACAAAATATTTTGGGGGTCAATCAATCAACATGTATTATTCAATCCAAAAATGCATATATATAATATTTCTACTATAAGCATACACTTAGAAGATAGGTAAGTTGTTTCAACAACTTACTATCTTTCACACTTCCTAGAATCTCTCAACTTCCTAATATCTAGCTCTTCAATCTATGTGAGATAATATCTCACTTAAAATTTTATTTATAATTCATAACTATGTTCATATTAAAATATTCTATCATTCCCTCTCCTCATGTGAACGTTAGGGACGTCAGTTACAATCGATAATATGTCCAAATACATTGAAAAATGTCCTTTGAAAATTTATTTAGATAGTTTGAGAAAGGATACACACAATAATACTAAACAAAATGATGATACTAGAGACACAAAACTCTAGATTAAATGAACATTCAAATAAATATTGACTAAAGATGAATCTAAGCCTAATGACACTAGTAAAAATAAGAATAATAATAAAATAAAAACTCTAAAACTTTATAAGACTCTAAATATATAATACTATATACCTTTTAAAAAAAACTAAAAAAATAAAATGAATCTTTAAAAAATCAACTTAAAATTAATATTAAAACTATAAACAAAATTTAAAAACTAAAAAAAAAAAACTTAAATACTATTTAAAAAAACATCACGTAATAATTAAAAATTAACTTAAACATGTAAATTAAATATAAAAAATAAAAATAAAAACTTAAAACTAAACAACATAACATAACCAATTTAAAAATATTAATATAGAATACTTAATCCACATAAAGTTAAACTCCTAAAGGATAACAATAAACCAAAAAAAAAGTCTAAACATAACAAATATAACCTAAAAAATTCTTTCATGGAAAATAGAGGTTAATGGAAAACAAAGAGAAAATTTTGATATATGCAAAGCTCACCATTTGTTAAGGAGTATGAGACATGCTAGAGTCACCAATATTTGTATAGGATGAAGCTAAACATTATTGTTGGGGACACTGATCTAAGGTGATCTTAGATAGTCTTGGATGAAGATCCATATTCTATGCACTAGTTATCAGAGTTGATGCAATGATCGATGCCATGAAGAGACTTGATATGTATGCCATTGTTGATTAGGTCTGAGCTAAAGTATTCCACCAAAAATGAATTGAAGGTCATCATGTGTATTTGATGATGGAAGACAATAAATGATGTAGGATTTATTCCAGCAATGTTATATGAGCTGATAGGGATTATAATAGGCCCATATATCAATCATACTACAAAACTTCTTTAGCATGTAGAGCTGAGGTGGAATAAAAAACTCAGTTATTTCAAAATGAACTCAAAGTTATGTCAAGTCATGATTGAAAAAAACTTGATACAAACTCAGAAGAGAGTATGCTTAGAACAATATAATTTCTAAAAATCCAGGTGTCTGTAATTAAAAAAAACTATGAAAAACATACTCTATAATATATTATTAGTTTTTTTTAATTTGAGGATGATCACTGTGAATAGCAATGGGTGGAAAACTATGATTAAAGGTGGAAAATTGGAAAGGAGAAGTATGTAGGTGAATGATGGACCTAGAGGTTTCACACATGGTCTATACTATTAGACCACTGGTAATATGCAAGAATCGGTGAATAGAAAAATAATGGCTATTGCACATGGTCTACACTATGTATCCAGTTGACTAAACTTATTACATTAAACGTAAAGGAGTGGAGAGCCACTATGCTTAGAGAGGCCTTACACAACTTGCTTTGATACCACTAATAGGAATTACCTCATATCCAATAGTGATTCAAAAGTACAAAATCACAACACAATATTTTGGGGGTCAATAAATCAGCATGTACTATTTAATCTAAAAATACATATATATAATATTTCTACTATAACCATACACCTAGAAGATAGGTAAATTATTTCAATAACTTACTATCTTACACATTCCTATAATCTCTCAACTCCCTAATATCTCTCTCTACAATCTATGTGAGATAATATATCACTTAAAATTTAATTTATAATGCATAACTATGTTCATATTAAAATATTCTATCAAAAAGCTAAACATATTTCTTCTATTCTAAAAATAGATCCATTAAAATACCTTAAAATATAAGAAAATTTTGAACAAGCGAAGTACCTTCAATAACTCAGAAGGATCCCATAGGATAAGGCTAGGCGTTAGTGATAAATTTGATCATGTATGCATAAGGTTTGAAATATTAGAAAATAATACAAGAAAAATCATAGAAATCCTAGAACTCTTAAATGAAATTAAAGGTTAATAAATTGTTAAAGAATTTTTTTTAGGTGCCTGTCTCTACTTTTACAAAGAATGAAAAGTTTTGGATTGGAACTTTGAACCTCTAGTTACCCTAGAAAATGTGTCAAAAACCACATAACCTATAGATGCTTTGTAGGATTGGATTGAACCTCTATTCTCTAACCCTAATATTGTGAAAGAGGAAAAGGTTGTACTTATCAGTACACTTAGATGGTTTGAAGAAACATACTCCTCCAATATTGAGTCATTCATAGGTGAAATTATAAGCCTAGGAATAGAGCCACTTTTTTGAGAGGTAACCATATAGCTATAGAAGAGATTATTAGGGATATTAAAAGAAGCCAAAGTACATAACCTAAAAATCTGACTCATTCAGTACTACTACTCCCATACTCATTAAATAAGATGGATAGTGTGGAGTAGGAAATGATGTTAGATATAAGATCCAGAGCTTGATAGAAAGACTACATTGATGGGTTGAAACATAATGTCTAGTATTTAGGAAAAGAGAATAAGGCATTGATTTTATTATTATAAATATTTATGGTGGAATCAAAGGATGGTGAGAATTGATGACTAAAAAACAACATGTTATCCTTATCATCTCTATTATGTATTTAATAGATGTTGTGATACATGAATCTGATAGAGATATGAAAAATGTGCATGCAATAGAATATAATAGGTTGTACAAAATGAAGCTTCATAATATTAATATTGGGATAATTTTAAATGTGAATTTACCCTACATGCTAGGAAATCAAAATAGATCTAAAAGGAAGACACTAAACATTTATTTAATAATGTTATCCCTGATGTTATAGTTGATGGAGCTATTACCCATATAGGAACTAAAAAATATCCTTATATAAATGATAAGTCCACTATGGAAAAAAATGAATCTAGAAAAATATATATAATCTATTGAGGAATATCTATATATTAAATGTAAAAATAAGGATAGTACATCTTTATTAAAAAATCAGATGAAGTTTATTAATTGGACTATTTTAAAAATACTTGATATGGCCCTATTGGCTATTATGGTAGTGATCCTTCTTCCTATTGATGTCATAAGAAATAAAAAAGAACTAAATTATGGAATCATGATAGATCTCCTAACCATAAAATAATATTTTATACAAAGAAAACATATGTTGATCCTAAGCAAAATATCCCAAGAAAGAGAAAGATCAAATGTTATATCTATGGTCAAGACAACCACATACCTTTAAAATGTCCCAATAAGAGGAAATATCAAAAGATGCTCAGTACAATTATAAAAATCCTCCCACAATAACTTCATATAATTTCTAAGTCTGATTCTAACTTTGACATTTATTTTATCCCTGTTAAGAATGATATTTCATCTATTGATTTTGATAGGCATGTCAATCAACTTGAACAACTATCATCACTTGAAAATTTTGATATTGAAGTCCTCTATTGCAACATGATTACCATATATGATCTAGAATCATGAATTAGGCAATTATAAAATATATTAAATAAACCCAAACTATCTATACATCTTATTCCTCCCCTTCAAACTAAACTTAATAATTTCCATAATAAGCTGGTGATTCTAAAGGGGAAGTTAAACTTAGGGGAAAAAATATCAAATTTTATGATGACCCAATGTAGTTTTCAAAACAAAAATGGGATAGAAAACAAAAATAAAAGGTAATAAATACTAATGATAAGAGTCTGGTTAAAATGACTAAACCTCCTCATGAAATCTTGAGAGCCATAAAATCTAAATTAGATTCATCTTTATAAGATCTGAATGAATTGATATGATGTGTTGAGAACCAATCCCAAGAAGAATTAGAATCCATGATGTTTTTATGAAGGAGAATCCAAATAAATTCTAATCTCGGTTAATGTTATTGATATGAATTGAAAACCAATCACTAGAGATTTTTTGGTTGATATATGAGCCAATATGAGCATTGCCAAATACATGGTATTCCCTAAATACATGTGAGAAGAATCTTCCTTAGATTTAATTGTAATCAATAGCTCAAGAATAAAAATTAAAAAGGTAGCTCCTAGATTAATGATTGAATTGAATGGGATCAAAACATTTGTAGAATTGTGGATGTTTGACATCATCAACACTGATATTATGATAGGAATGACCTTCTTAAATCAATTCATGCCTTATACCATATATGAAAAATATTTGACCTTTATTTTATTTTTTAATAAACATGAAATTCATAGAAAAACTCAAACAACCATTACAGTTAATTAGAGATGTAACATAGAACAAGATAGCAGGATTGAAGTAAACATATACAACACAATCCAAGACATTGAGAAAATGAAATAAATCCTTGAACCAATCACTCAAAAGATCATATAACTCTATTTAAAAGACCCCAAATGATTTTGGGATAAATAAAAATATATTGTAATTATTGATCTCAAACCAAGAGTAGATCATACTAAAGATAATAAATCTAATATTATGCTTTTCTCTCCCTAATAGATCAAAATAGGAGAAAAATAAATTAATGACATACTATATAAAGGATTGATTCAAAAAAGTCATAGTGAATGGGCTTCACTATACTTTTATGTGAGTAAGCATTTGGAACAAAAGAGAGGAAAATGAAACTTGTTATAAATTACAATAAATTAAATGATTGGCTCATACCAGTTAGGCACCCCATATTGAATAAAATAGTCTTTGTAAATAAGCTTAAAGAATGGCTAATTTATTGAAACGTTGATTTTAAAAGTGCATTATGGAAATATTTATTACTCTAAAAGATACATATATGACTGTATTTTCCTCCCTATTTTAGACAAACATTATGAGTGAAAAGTAATGCCTTCAGGTTAAAGAATGTTCCATCATAATTTCAAAAAGGAATGGACAACATATTTATGCATGCTAAACATTAATTATCTATATTGATGATATTAGTGTACTATCTACCAACTTGAATAGTCACTCGAGTAAAGAGAATTCGAAAGATTATTTGAACACAATGGCTTCGTTCTATCTGAGAAAAAATGGAAATTGGTAAAATAGACATTGAATTCTTAGGGTGAAATATATGTAAAAATAATATTTCTCTAAAAACTCACATTCATAATCTTTGGAAAAGTTTCCTAATTAAATCAAAGTTAAAACATATTTATATATATTCTTAGAGTCTTTGAATTGTTGATATTCATTTTAACAAAACCAATTAAAAGACAACAAGTCCTACATAACAGACTAAAAATGAAATATATTCCATGGATAGATCAAATTATCAAAGCACACATTAGGATAAAATACAAAATCAAAACCTTACCTAATCTCAAACTCCCAGGATATGGTTTGATGATTCTTGAAAAAAATGCCCTAAATGAAGCATATGGTGGAGACATCTTAGAAGAAGTTGGAAATAAGAATGAAGACATTTGTTACTATTGTAGTGTTACTTGTAACAATGCATATAGAAATTACCACTCAACTATGAAGGTAATGATTTCAACAAAATTCTGTATGTTTAAATCATAAATACTACTAATTATAAAAAGATTCCTTCTGAGCACTGATTTTTGCCAGTCTGAATCAATAATAAAAATACCCATATCCATCAAGTTATTAACCAAATAATGACTAGATGTGATTTATGGTTCTCAAAATTTGAATTTAATGTTCAATACAATAAAGGTTCCCAAAATTATCTATATGAACTCATGTCAAGGGAAGGAGCTGAATGGTATCAATTGAATTTTTTTGCTAATTATGTTCTAATGTTTTAGGAAGCAACTAGCTCCAATCTGTTTGACTATAATATAATACTAGAAGAACTATCACTCGAGGAAAAGAAGAGATTAAAATCATGGCTCATGATGCATGTAGCATTAAGAACCAAAGAAGACTTGTTAGACCTTGAAATCAAGAATTTCATTTCAAAATATTTCTTTACCAATGCTTTCAGATATTATACTAATATTAATGATAAGATATGGACAATGAATCTTGATATTACAATCAATGCTATCCACATACTAAGTGGAATGATCTCATTATAATAATTTTAAATAATAAAATCTCATTCTATCTCATTCAGAATGGACTACTTGAGTATAAGGACAAATAGTATAACAAGAGCATATACAAACAATCTAATTGGTATTTCAAGAACAAAATGAGAAGCCAATGGTAGGAGTGATTAGATTGATAAATATGATTTATGTTATATAAGCCTATGGTTTAGAATTTTATTTTTTCATGAAGATGTTGATGTTTATGTTGATTTGGGCATGTTTGAATTTGCCTATGAACACCTATATAAATACCTAGAGTTTGAATTCCACTTTTTGGGATGCATCTATAATCATACCTATATAATAATAAAATATAAATTTGAGAAAATATTTTATAAACTCCCTAAAATTACTTTGAATCAAGTAACTAATAAATTCCTAAAAGAACACCCATATTACCATGATAAAGCTAAAAGGTTAATCCCTGATATATTTGTACATAATATGTATACTTGGGATGACTATGTGGTGGACACTTACGAAATAAATAATGGTAATTACATTAGCATATGCATGTTAGTAGAGTGCCCTCCTAATATTCCTTAGTTGAAAGTGGTGATAGACACTAGACATGGTGTTTTCTCCGCCAACCCAATGCCAAATATGAATCACGCATTGACAAGTGTAAATGTTTGATTATTATTCCTTAATACTATGACATAGAAAGTTTCTTAAATGCAATACCATAACTATCAATTTTATTATAGTTTTAACCAGTTATGTAACTTATGGTAAAGTATCCTAATGGCTATCAGGGTGAGCCTCTTCTCTAACCTTAGAACTGAGATATGTTTGTTCTTAATCCATGGATTAATTATTCATATAGGATTACATGTTTTTATCACTCATTAATTTGAGTGGTTAATCTTAATAAACTAGGAATGACATGTATGGTGGGAAGTGGCATGTAATCCTACTACACCATACATTACAAAATGTTCCACTTTGCTAAATGAAGAAATAATCTATTATAAATATGGAATAAATAAAGACCCTTAACTAGTACTACTCAGTTCAATGATGCAAGAGGGTGAATGAAAATCCTATCATCAGGTCCTACATGAATACCCAAAATTATTTTCTTGAGATTATTAACATATATCTAGATTGAGCTATTAGTATCAATGCATATTATATTACTATATCTAGATGCAAAACCAATTAAATATAAAAATCATAAAATGCATCCCAAGGTGGCATTTCTAGTAAAAGATGAAATAAAATAATATTAGATGCAAGTTTCATAAGATCTATTACACGTTTCAATTGGGTTTATATCATCGTATCCATTATTAAACCTAATGGTGACATTTGATGTTGCACTAATTATCATGACTTAAACAAACCTTATCTAAAATATGACTTTCATTTACCCAACATTAACATGATTCTTAATACTACGGCTGAATATGAGACATTTTCATTTATGAATGGGTTTTCTAGCTATGACCAGATCAAAACTAAATTGATAGATCAAGAAAAAAATCATTTACCACCCCTTGGGCAACATTTTATTATACTGAAATGTTTTTCATACTAAAAAATGTAGCAGTAACATATCAAAGGTAAATGATGCACATTTTTCTTGATTTTATCCATAAAACTCTTAACTATATCAATGATTTACTCATAAATTCTAAACATTGACAAGATCATGCTACAAATTTATGACAAATATTTGAAAGCTTATGAATGTTTAATGTGTGTTCCAATCGAAAGAAAAGTGTTTTTAGAGTATCTTCCATAAATATCTTGGGAAACATTATTTCCCAATGAAGCATCGAGGTTGTTATAAAAAAATTAAAATCTATTATTGATATTCCACCACCAACTAATTTAAAATAGTTTCAATGTTTACGTGGTAAAATTTGAGCAATTTGATACTTCATTATTGAGTTGGCCAATAAAATGATTCCTTTCACATGATTTTAATAAAAACACACAAAAAATTTATGCGATGATGTTTGTCAACAAATTTTTTACAAAATAAAGGAATATTTATCGAATGCACTAGTATGTATGCCTCCTATACTATATTTACCATTACTCTTTTATATCTCAGTAACTCACGAGGACTTGGGGGCTCTATTTTTAGAGTACAATGATGAGCATCGACAGAATCCAATTTATTACATAAGTCATCGATTGGTTGATTATGAATGCAAATATAATATATTAGAAAAATTATGTCTAGCATTGGTATTTTCTACACAAAAATTTTGACACTAGTTGTTCAACAATGAGATCTATGTTATAATTAAATAATATCCCTAGAAGTTTTTCATGAACAAAACTTAGCTAACTACCTGAATAACTAAGTGGGTGATACAGTTCACATAATTTGATCTTAATGTTATATTACAAAAATTAGTAAAAGGTCATCTTCTAGCTAATAAACTAGTGGTGGATCCATTACCAGATACATTACCAATTATCAAGGTTTTGCGTGATGATTTTAAAACATATAATATATTAAAAAACCCATGGATAATTTTCTTTGATGGATCCCAATGATTGACATGTGATGGTGAAAACATTTTATTTTAACTCCTAAGGTGAATACATGGCATTCTCTTATGGATTAACCTTTTCTTGCACCAATAATGTATCATAATATGAGGCCTTGATAATCATATTATCTATAGCAAAAAACTTCATATCAATAATATCCAAGTTTTTGGTGACTTTTTGTTGGTCAACAATCAAGTTACCAATCATTACCAAACTAAATAATATAACTTACTTATATAAAAACATATGGTGGAAATTTTGACAAAATCATTTGACACATTCTCTATTGATCGTATCCCACATAAGGACAACCATCACATATATGCAATGGCTAGTGTGGCATCCTTAATGACTTTATATATTAATGTTGATTATATTTATTTTACAATACAATAATTATGATAACTATCCATTATGTCAAAAAAAATGGATTTAGTAGTTCTTGTTATCACACATAGTTCTACAAATATAGAATGGTATAGTGACATTTAAATTTTATTATACCAAGCTTAAATATCATATCATTTTAAATAAAATGGAAAACCTAAACTAAAATGAGAGTCACTTCATTATGTTATTATTATAAATGATTTTATTCAAATGAATCTTTGATGGGAAATTATTTTGGTAATTAAATAAGGATGAATCATGAACGTCACTCTTAGAAATGCATGATAGTGAGTGCAGGTGACATTTCAATGGCTAGTAAATGTCCTAAAATTTATTATGCCAAGGATATTATTGGCTTATAATGGAATAATAATGTATTGAGTAGGTCGAATTATGCTTACAATGCCAAAAATACAATAACTTAAATCATGCTCTGTTTCATTAGTTATAATGAATTGTTTAACCATGGCCCTTCTCCTTATGGGTTTTTTATTTGATTAGAAAAATAAATATTGAGGTAGTCACAAAATCATAATCACAGTTACCAAATATATTAACAAATGAGTGGATGCCATTTCATTTGAATCTGCCACCAAAGATGTCATATGCAGATTTTTAAATACCAATATTATCTCCCAGTTTGTCATACCTTCAATAATAATTATTAATAATGGGTCATGATTTAAGAATAAAATAGTGAAGTAATTTTTTATTAAATATAAAATAAACATACATTTTTTACACCTTAATACGCACAAGCTAATGTCTAGGCATAAATAAAAAATAAACCCATTATCAAAATCCTTAAAAAATTACACTGAACAATACGGAATAGATTGGCACCAATAAATGGTGTATGATTTATGGGCATACTAAGTCAGTGTTTGCATACTTAATAAAGATACACCTTATTCATTTATTTATGGTAAAGGGGAAATTTTACCTATTTAATTATAAATACCACCTTTGTGTGTTTCTCTCAAAGATATTATAAAATGTAATGACTATTATGAAAAATGATTATATCAATTAGAACAATTGAGAGTAAAATGTACATAGGCTATTGAACATTTGTGGGTCTATCAATATCATGTCAAACACACATACAACAAGAAGTTTCATCCATGTAAACATTTTTTCAGTAAACTAGTACTAAAATAAAATAAAAATAATACCAATGTAGAAAAAGATTTTTAAAAAAAAGGAAAATTCAAACCAAATCAGTTGGGCCCATTCATAGTTATAGAAAATTTGGGAGAAGACATGTACCACTTGGATTAAATTAAAATAAAACCTCTCAATAACTGAATGAACATTATGTAATTGAGAAAATAGTATACCTAAATATTCCAAAAAGACCAAATATTCCAAAAAATTGAACACATTCAAATAAATCAAAAATACATAAATATTCAGCATTCCTATATTTTGATCACTCTTTGGTATCTATGTTGTTTGATTTATGTTAGTTGATATAAGTTAATTTAATTCTTATCTATAAATATTCATGCATATTTGAGTAAGATATCATTTTATTCCTATACACACATGTTTTGCACATAATTGAGTGTGATGTAGGCATACCCAGACACATGATCTATGTATTTTTAGTTGTTGGACATTTCCTCTACTCACATCATATAGTAAGTTGGGGGAATATACTCATTTGGTCATGATTAATATAGTTTACGTATCCTTTATGATCATTTATACACTATTATGTTTGAGCTTATATGCTAACACGTACACATTTTTATATCCATGCTTATATATTTCATAGTCTACTTGATATGCCACACTACATAAAAAATTTGCTAGCACATATATGTAAGGAATATTATATTATGCTTATGTTGGTTGTTTATGTTTCCTTTATTTTTCACTTCCTTGATTTTATTACCTTGATTGTGTGACATTTGAATATTTTCCTTATTGGCCCATGTGCAGTTGTATGTTGATTAGACATTTAAATATGTCATTCATTTTGATTATGTAGTATTTTAACATGAACCTTGTATGAGGTATTATTAGACCATTCCTTTTCATTCCATTAAGTGCTCTTGTGTGTGTAATTTATTTCTTGTTGATCTTGTATAATTACCCTCTAAACACTGCCATGATATATATCATGAATTTTATGACTTGATGTGATCACATACGACAAGCCTAATTAATATATCTACTTTGACATGTTATACCTATATTTTACATGATTCATACATATATTATTTAATGATATTATCCTTTTGAGGTAAGGTAATTATCAAATTCTACTTCCTCGACTCAAAAATGGGTGCATGTTAGTGTGGGCATGTCATAGAAGCATGACCTCCATAATTCTCACAATTTCAATATTATAGTGGGGGCATGTCACAAAGGTATAACATCCACACTTATACATTTTCACAATTTCTATAATTTAGTGGAGGAATTTCATAAGGACATGACCTCCACACTTACACAATATCCGAGTAATTTGCATGATTCAAATATACAAATAGGTCAGAATCCTATAAATTGTACCAATTTCCATAGATTTCAAATTAAAAAAATTCAGATTTATGACACACATACTCTATCTCAAACATATTATTAGTACATATACCATGATATTGAACCAAAAATTTGAAACTTAACCAATTATACTACTCACTAGGATGCACCAATTACACCAAGATGTACTATTATTGAGCATTTTTTGTTACATTAGTTGGTTTGTTTTATAGTTTAAATTGATTAAATCATTCAACCTCACCATATTTATATATTGGCGTGATTAAATCATCCAATCTTACCAGAGTTATATGATGAGTTGATTAAATAACTCACCCTCATTAAATATATTCACACTTGAGTTATGTGATTGAGATATAATAATCTTAATGGTTGTGTCAAAACTCATCCCTACACTGAATTTTTTGCATAATACCTTTCCAATATTCCTCTTCAAATCTCCAAGTTTTAGGTTTAAACATTCTCCAACTTCAATGCTTCATAAGGAATCATCATTACCAAGTCAAAACATCAAGATTAAAAATGGTTACATTGACACACAGGTATACTCATTCCTTTCTCTCATTATTTTAAAGCATTTACATTATTTTAAATTTCATATTATATGCACTATTTTATATTCTAACATGTTTTTGGTTATAGGTCATACACTAGCAAAGCACTCAAAGTCAGCTCAATAAAAGGCAAGGTTTGTTATACACACCTAGGTACATTTTTTTTCCTTTAACCTAGTACTTTTATCCTTATCCATTACTAGATTAGAGGTGGGAAATATACATAGTAAAATTGAATATTTATAGCATTATAGTACTATAAATTTGACAAATATCAATTAGGGATCTACCCTTTAGTTCTAAACCTCCCTCTATTGAAAGGCTCGCATTCACCATATGATTATTCCTAAATGATTATCTCTTAGTTTTATCCATATCATTATGATGATATAGGTTTATTATACAACACCAAAAGCTTCAAATTTGATAAACATCCTTCACTATTAGTTTTAGATCTATACCTATTTTCTATCCCTTTAGACACTACTAGTCACAGAGGGATTGTCTAGATATTGGTAATATGATTGTCATTAATGTCAAAATAGAGATAGATAGCACTATGAATGTCATTGATTTCATAAGATCAGGTAGGATTGATCGAAAGAAGAGAATGTTTTACAATTGCATAGTATAAGTTACAATATTTTCATATAAAGTTGTCATGATTTTATAAAGACCATTTATAAACCATTTATAGAGAAGTTAATAGAAGATCCATTATGGGTTTTTCAAGTGCATCTCATATGTATGGTCCACATGTTTAGATGAAGATAAATGAGCCCTAAAATGATTTATTTCAACTCTTGATCATTAATAGGATTTCTTAGTAAAACCCAATGGGTTTTAGTCATGGCATTCATAGGCATTTTTAATTTTGTGTTGACTGGATATAAGAAGGAACTAGTAGCTTAAGTTATAACTTAATCCTTCTTAATCCTTATGTATCCAACCCCTTAGACCTAGTGATTATTGACTTAGATTAGTGATCAAAGAATTTAATATTTCCTAAGTCCTTGACTTAACATTTTTTTGAGATTGATAAATGGTTAACACTTAATCACATGATGAAGATCCAATGAGACACAAAAAAGTAAATAAGTCAAATAAATTTAGAATAAATGTATTGATGACATGTGTCATGATCATGAAACTTAATCAGTAGATCTACAATATGCTTCAAATTCAAATAGTCAATTACCAATGTAAATGTGCCAAGTGTCTCAATATCAATAACTAACAGTAATATGCAAAAGGCATGTAAGGATGCCAAGTGTCACAAGTTTAGGGACTGACAATATGTAGAAGGAACATTAGAGTTCCAAGTGTCATAAACATAGACACTGACAATAATATGAAAAAGGAATACAAGGGTGCCAAGTGTCACAAGCATGGGGACTAACAATAAAGTGCTTAGAAGGCATGTGAGAGTGCCAAGTATCCTAATGTTGAGAGACTGAGACAAATATCAATGGTTGTAACTTAAATTTGGAGAGTTAAAGTTTTGAATCTCGCAAAGATCTAATGGAGCATATGAGCTTATCAAATTCTAATCAAATGATGTGTTTTAAATTTAAAGTGTTAAAGTTTGGAATCTCGTAAGGATCTAATAGAGTGTGTGAACCTGATCTAATGGTTTCATTTTAAATTTGGGACAATTAAACAAGGATCATTGGATTATGGCACAAAACTTGAAGATCAATGGTCACTATTTAAATATTTATTCATCTCAATGGTCAAGTGATGGAACACTCAAGAAAGATGCATTATCTGACATAAAGAATGATATAAATCACCATGATCAGTCAAAATTGTGTAATATGACATATGCATAAAATTTAGAGACTGATATATGTTAAATATAGTAAAAGACAAAGAATCATGATGACGGTGTGTGAATTCAAGAATTGGAAAACTTGTCATTAAATAAATATGGACTGAGTTCCAAAAGGGAGCATGATGTGTTAATGACCAAGTATGAACATGGAGAAGATTTGAAACCTAGATCCAAGATATATGTATACATCATCTATGATATACACTAAGTGTGTTAGAGAGCTGAATTGAAAAGGAGAGAGCTAGAGAAGAAGAGAAGAAGAGAAATGTAGTGCAGATCATAAGCAGTTATAAAATAGATCTGTAACATAGAATTGGATTCATTTTTGCATAAATTTTGTAATTTAGAATTATATCTCCATAATAGATCTGATTTATAGCTTCCATCATAAGAGCTGAGTTGGTTCTCAGTTAGGGAGTAATTTCTTCCTTAGAGTAGGTGCTCTTAAATCAGGGGATTAGTGTCTCCTTAGGGTTGGTGCCCTTAAACATTGTAACTAGTGAGGCTGTGATAGTGAGGTTGGATTAGAATAGTATATTCTAGCATCTATTCTCACCATGGTTTTTCCCATTATATTTTCCATGTACACTAAGTGTTGTGTCTATTTGCATGTGTGTGATCTTTGCATATACCTTTTAATTTGCATTGAAAGTATTAAATGACTAATTTTAATCAGTCTACAGAGTCACCCCCCCTCTTAGTAAATAGTTATGTTTTAACAATTGGTATCAGAGCCTTGGTTCCTTATAAGAAGTTTAATCATCTCAAGTATATCTTGGATAGTGAATACAAATGGCTAGTCAAGAAGGCTCTTCCTCAAAAAAAGTACCTCTCTTTGATGGATCAAACTATACATTTTGGAGCATTAGAGTGGAAGCATATTTATATTCATTAGGGTTTAATGTATGGATATCTGTTATAAATGGATATACATCTTTGGCTACAACTCTTACTGATCAGGCTACAAAGAAGGCATATGACATCAACGCCAAGACAAATAATTCTATCCTTTGTGGATTTTCTAACTCAAAGTTTATCAAAGTAATGCATTGTCAAAATGCACAACATATATAGAATAAGTTAAATGGAATCTATGAAGGTGGTGATAAGGTAAAGAGGCCAAGATAAAAACATATAAAGGAAAGTTTTAAAGTTTTAAAATGATTGAAGAAGAGAAAATTATATATTACCTCATTAGAGTAGATAAAATAGTTAATGCAATCATAGGACTTAGAGAATAGATGAAAGATTTGTCATTGCCAAAAATGTCCAAATATCTCTACCATCAAGATATGACTCTAAAATATTTGTAATATAGGAAGCAAGAGATTTGGATAAACTCGTTATTGATAAGTTGCATGGAACCTTCACATCCTATGAGATGAGAATGAGATAAGTAGATACTTTCAAGAGAGAAGTTACATTCAAAGCATCCAAAAAAGTAAAAGCTAAAGCACCTACATCTAGATCAGAAGAGACTGATGAAGAAGAAGATAAATTTGTTAGAAAATTAAGAAGAGGGTTTGGAAAATACAAACGTAATGAGAAGAACCTCCTATAGCAGATTACCTCCTACAATAGATTTAATCAAAATATGTGAAAATAAATAACTCTTACGAATAACAGAAACACATAAAGCTTATATTGATCGTAGGCCACTTCAAGGGGGCAACCTCCTTTGAGCAAGCTCAATACAATAAATTTGTGGATGCCTTCATTGGGCCTCAACACTTACTTATATACTAAATCTATTCTAACAACAACTACTTCCCTTGTATGTGGGATAATTCAAATATGCTCTAAGGGACGACTTACAAATCATATGGGTCCATAGCAATTATTACACTAATACTACAAAGAGAAGGGTAAGGCATAGGTTCCTAACATCCCCTCCCCCTTAGAAAAATATTTTCCCTCAAAGCTTCAGATGTGGGAATTGTTGTTGAATCTGGAAGAGTGGTTCCCATGTTGCATCTTCTGGTTGCATGCTATGCCATTGGATTAAGAACTCTGTGATGGAGTGAGATCAAAGTTGGTGGGTGTACCTATCTAGGATTGCTTCTAGATCGAGAAGGATGGAGCCTTAATTATCAAGTGCTAGTAAAACTATCTACACTTAGATGTTAGATCCAAGAACTTGCTTCAAATAGGAGACATGAAAGACGAGGTGAACTTGGGAGGAAGGTGGAAGCTCTAACTTGTAAGCAACTGACCCGATCTTCTGGAGAACCTTATATGGCCCATAAAACTTTAGAGAAATATTTTGGCACCCTTTTAGTTTTAGTGATGATTGCTTGTATGGCTACAAACAAAGAAATACCATATCACCAGGTTGAAAGGTACGCTCAGAGCGGTGCTGATCAGCCTGCTGCTTTATTCAATTCTGTGCCATGTGGAGATCATCCCACAAGGTGTAGAGAATTTGATCCTAGTTTCAGAGAGCAGTGTCAACTTCTTGAACTGGTGAGCTGCCAGAATTATATGGAATAAGTGGTGGTGGTGCTTGACCATAAACTGCTTCAAAGGGAGTCATTTAGGTGGAAGTGTGGTATGAGGTATTGTACCACCATTCAGCTAGGGGAAGCCACTTGGCCCATTGATGTTGTTGTTCTAAAGCAAAGCAATGAAGGAAGGTCTCCAAGCATTTGTTGACTATTTCTGTTTGGCCATCTGTTTGTGAGTGGTACCCAGAGCTCATTCTCAACTGTGTGCCTATGTGACAAAATAGTTTCATCCAAAAATGGCTGGTGAAGTGGCATCATGATCTAAGATAATTAAATGAGGAATGCCATGAAGATGGAAGATCTAATCCAAGAAAACTTGTGTAACTATGGAGGTTGTGTATGGGTGGTTGAGTGCACAAAAATGAATATATTTGGAGAGGCATTCGACTACGAATAGGATCACTATCTTTCCCCCAGATTTAGGGAGGCCCTCAATGAAATACATGGAAATATCTATCCAAATCCTAGTAGGAATGGAAAAAGGTGCAAGCAAACTGGGAGTCAATGTGGTTTCACCTTTGTTTCATTGGCAGGTATCATACTCAGCCACCATTTGTTTAATTTCATCTTTCTTGCCTTTCCAAAAGAAGTGTCGACATGCCCGCTCATAGGTTTTGAGAAATCTTGAGTTCCCTACTAAGGGGGAAGCATGGATTTCATAGAAGATGGCTTGATGTAGGTCTGGACTTTGGGAAAGCACCAGATGACCCTTGTATCTTAGAGAAACACCGTCACATGAATAATATGGTACTACAGAGGGGTTAGTGGCCAATTGATGAATGAGGTGGAATAAGGAGGGATCATTTACATACCCTTGTTGGATAGATTCCAACCATTTTGGAATGGGCATGGAGATGGCAGAGAGGAAAGGCTAGTCCTTGAAGGTTCTTTAGAGAGCATCAGCCACAACATTATATTTTCCCTTCTTATAGGTGATCTCATAATCATAACCCATGAGTTTACTGACCCACTTCTACTAAACTAGGGATGAGACCCATTGTTCCAAGAAATATGTCAAACTCTGATGATTAGTTTTGATGTAAAAATGATTTCCCAGTAAGTAGGGTCTCCATTTTTGTACTACATGTAAAATTTCCATCATTTCCTTTTCATATGTAGACAAAGCTAAATTGCAGCCAGAAAGGGCTTTGCTAGTGAAGGCAATTGGTCAGCCCTCTTGGAGAAGAACAACACCCAAGCCGATGCCTCTAGCATCACTTTCAATGGTGAAAGTTTTGGTGAAGTTTGGCAGTACCAAAACTAGTGTGCTACACATAGCCTATTTGAGTTTGACGAATGCCTGATCAGCTGTTGGACCCCAGGTGAAAGCATCCTTCTTCAATAAAGAAGTCAAAGGAGTCGTGATCTTTCCATAATCTTTGATGAACTTGCGATAGTATCCTGTCAGGCCTAAGAAACCATGAAGGCTCTTAAGGGTGGTTGGTCGAGGCTAATTTTGCATAGTACTAATTTTATCAGGGTCCACACAAACCCCATTGGCTAAAACAATGTGCCCTAGATAGTCAATTTCCTCTTGACCGAATGAACACTTGGATTGCTTGGCACATAATTAATTATCTGCTAAAAGTTGTAATGCCCCATCAATATGTTATAAATGCTTGGCCCATGTGTGGCTGTAGATCAAAATGTCTTAAAATAAAACTAAAATAAATTGATGGAGAAAAGGCTGAAAGATTTTATTCATGAGTGCTTGAAAAGTGGAAGGGGCATTTGTAAGGCCAAATGGCATGACAAGGAACTCATAGTGACCTTCATGCGTATGGAAGGCTATCTTGGGAATGCCATCAGGATGAAATCATATTTGATGATAGCCAAAATGCAGATCCAACTTGGAGAAGAATTTGGCCCCATGAAGCTCATCAAGAAGTTCATCAATGACAGGAATTCGGAATTTATCCTTGATAATGAGGTGGTTAAGGGCTCAAAAGTCAATGAAAAGGTACCATGACCCATATTTTTTGTGGACAAGAAGCACAGGGGAGGAATATGGGTTGGTGCTGGGGTGAATAACTCCAAACTTGAGGAGTTCCTAGACTAAGTTCTAAATTTTAGTCTTTTGTAGATGGGGGTAATGGTATGGCTGGATGTTGGGTGGGATGCTTCCTGGAAGGAGAGGAATACGGTGATCTTTAGGGCATGAAGGGGGCAAACCTACTAGTTCTAAAAAAATGTTTTCATGCTTGTCGAGTATGGCTTGTAAATCTGTAGGGTGGTTAGTAGCAGCAGGGGGCTAGAGTTAAATGGAATGCAGCTATGCAATGACCCCATGTGAGCCTTTCTTCAAAAAAAATTCCATGTGATGAGAACTGATGATGCTAGTAGATCCTATTAATAACCCTTTTAAGGTGTGCTTCTAACCATTATCTGTGAACTACATCTAAAGCTCAGATAAGTCCCATAAAATAGGTCCTAATGTGCGATGCCACTGTGCCCCTAAAACCACATCACACCCTCCTAAAGGTAGGGCAAACATATCAGAGAAAAAATTATAATCACCCATTGCAATATGCACATTTTGACACTTCCCTTTACATGGCAATGTGCCCTCATTAGAAATCATGACTTCAAAGCTAAAACAAGGGTATACAAAGCAATATGCCATCTTAGCAATGTGAGGATCGATGAAATTGTGAGTACTGCCTGAGTCAATGAGGATTGTGAGAGGGATCTTTTTGAAGCACCCTTTGACCTTCATGGTTTGGGGAATGGTGACACCTATTAGTTCATGCACTAATATATCAGGTTGAGTCTCTTGAACTGTTGGGTCCTCTTTAGTGTTGGGTTCTTCTTGAGCATCTTTAAATTCTAGAATATCATGCTTGTTGTCCTGCTCTGGTGGTGACTCTACATCTAGCAAGTAAATTTTTTGTTGGATGCACTTGTGACCCTTAACCCATTTGTCATCATAGTTGTAACATAATCCTTTCTCTTTGTGAGCCCACATCTCTACCTCAGTTAGGCACTTTATTGGTGTGGTTATGGTTGTTCGTTGATTCACTGTGTTCTTTGCTGGTGAAAAGGTGGGAGGTCGACGTTGTGTGGAGAGTTTATCTTCTACTAACTTAGCTAGACCCAAAGCATCCATCATATTTTTAGGTCAAAACATTTTTACCTCTGAGTGAATCAGTTCTCTGAGGCCACTAACAAAGTAGATTTTGAAGAAGTTATCTGACAACCCTTCAGTGTGATTAGTGAGTTTTTAAAATTCAATCTGATATTCATGAACAGTACTTGTTTGACAAATTTTGGTGAGAGATCTTGTGAAATCCTTGAATTTTGAGGGACCAAACCTACCCAGAATTAAGGATGAAAAATTTGACCAATCAAGTTCATCATTTGTCTTGAGATACCAATGGTACCACTGAAGTGCTTCTTGTTCCAGATGAAAGGAAGCAATTGGGAATTATTTGTAGAATAAGTATTATGGAGGTTGAAGAATTGTTTAGATTGATATATCCATCCTATAGGATCTGTACCATTGAACTGTGGAAATTCTAGCTTAGGTCCACCTGAGAATTTGAAATCAAAGGAGTGATGCTCTAAGGAAGACTCCTACACTCTGTTGAGAAAGATGTTATTATGTTGATTCAAGCCATGCATCATATTGGTTAACTCTATAACCTGAGATTTCAATGTGGTGATTTCTTCTTCCATGATTTTTGTGCCTGCACGAGTGGTGACCATAACCAATTATTAATTCACATTCCCTGTCGTGATGTAGGGTGGGGTTTGGGGTAGCGCCCTAATTTTTTTTTTAACTGCTACTTCAGAAATGGATTGTCTGCAACTATGTGGTTAGAAATATCCTCAACTATGGATATGCTATTGTTTGCTCTCTAAACCTGATAAGTTGGATATGGACCCCGAGTTTGTTTGGCTACCTAAAAGATTTTTTGAAATTCTCTCTAGCCACCAAAGCTGTCTGATCAAGTACCACTCTCCAAAAAAATTTGGCAATGGGTTTACCCCTTAATGATAGATTTTGGTTTACCTCACGGGTGGGAACTAGTCAATCGGGATGGAGCTGTTGCCCTTTTCACTGGCAGGTCCTCTCAATGGACCAGCTACTTTGGGGTTCCTGTGGTACTCCTCACAATGAGTTTTAGGGCTTATGCCCAAGCACTTCCCATAGTTAAGTGGATGGGTATTTACCCAATCTGAAATGACGAAACTTGTAATGAAAAAAATTCTTGCCAGAACTGGTGCAGCTCCTACAAAGCCCTGCTTCGAAAAAAATTGCTCCAAATCTACCCACAAAGCCAAGAAAGCACTCTGATACCAGATGAGAAGAACCTCCTATATCAGATTACCTCCTATAATATATTTAATCAAAATATGCAAAAATAAAATAACTCTTATGAATAACAAAAACATAGAAAGCTTATATTGATCACAGGCCACTTCGAGGGGGCAACCTCCTTTGAGCAAGCTCAATACAATAAATTTATGGATGCCTTCATTGGGCCTCAACACTTACTTATATACTAACTCTATTCTAACAACTACTACTTCCCTTGTATATTGGATAATTCGAATATGCTCTAAGGGATGACTTACAAATCATATGTGTCCATAGCAATTATTACACTAATACTCCAAAGAGAAGGGTAAGGCACGGGTTCCTAACAGGTAAGTTACACTTTAAATTTTTTAACTATGGTAAGCTAGGAAATTTTGTTTCTAAATGACCTTATAACAAAAATGATAACTTTAAGCAAGAATATGATAGTAAAATGATGAAACCCCACTACTCCAAGAAAAATAACTTCTTCAAAAATAAGAAGGGCTTGTACATAAAAGAAGATAATGATTCCTTGGATGAGTGTGATAGCTCAGATGATGACCATTATCATGCTTTTGTAACTGAGGGAAATGAATCCCTATTCATGACATTAGAATCAACTTTTTGAATCAAGAAAAAGAAGAAATTGAAGACTCTGATGAAGAAGAATAAGGAGAAGTGGATCTAAAGGGTGAACTCATTTGTGATCTAAATAAAATAGAAAATTTGAGAAAAGATAACTCAAATCAAAAGAAGCAGGCACAAAAGGAGATTGAGAAAGTATCCAAAAATCTTGAAAAATTTGATCAAATGATAGTTAGCCTAGAAACACAAGTTGAAGAGGCTAAATGAAAAAAATATGTAGTCAAATTTTAATTACAATCTAAATTTAATGAATGCATGAAATTAGAAGCATAAATAGTGTCTTTGAGAAAATAACTTGAAAAATATAAATAAAAAATAGACAAAGGTCTAAAGATGAAAGGAGGTTCATATATTCTTGATGAATTGATCAACTATCAAAGCCATCAAAAGAGAAATTTGGTCTTGGTTTTGGAAAAGGGAAAAGTCCCATAACTAGTACATCTAAAAATTTATATGATAACTTCAAAGTAAAAGGAGAATCAATAACACAGAAAGAAAAAGATTGCATGAATGCCTACAATGATACAAAGATAAACAAAAGCATTGCTAGTGTGAAAAATGTTGAAAGAGAAAAGAATCCTGAAGAAAAGATGAGCAATGAGTCAATCTATACAAACTCAAGGATGATGTAGAAGACAAAGGTAGCTGATGCAAATGGTTACATAAGGGTGAGAGACTTGAAGAAGCCAAAGTTAACAAGACCTCCTTATCCTTCACAAATAAATGCTATGATTATGTATTCCTCATTTTTCTATGGTTATTGTTATACCTGTAATCAATTTGGTCATAGGGCTATTGATTTTAGATTTATATCTAAAAGGAGAACAAACTTCTTAAGAAAAAAATCATTTGTACCCTTGTTAGATACAAATAAAATGTGCTATAAATGCAATAATTTTGGTCACATAGCTAAACAATGTAGAATAAACTTTGTAAGACCAAAAATACAAAGAGAAAATAAAATCATGCCTCCCAATTGAACAAAGGTTCACAAGTCTGTAAAAAAGAGGAAAATAATTCAAAAAAGAAACTTAAGGATGAGTGTAAATTTAAATATCAAAAAATTGTACAATCTATGATTACTCAAACTGCACTCCATATCAAGGAACATATTTATGGGTAACAGATAGTGGTTGCTCAAAATGCATGACTAGTGACAAGATCAAGTTCATCAAACTAGTTAAATGTAAAGAAGGATCTAATAGCTTGGGAGACAATACTACAATAAAAATCCATGGTAAAGGAACCTTGAACATAGATGGAAAACTACCTACACATGATGTCCTTTATGTTGAAGGATTGAAACACAATCTACTAAGTGTCAAAAAATGTGTGACAATGGATATAAGGTCACATGTAATGTAGAAGGCTATAAGATAAGGAGATATAAAAGATTAGTTGCATAAGGGAAAAGAATTAAAAACAATATTTATAATCTAAATGAAAATGGTAATAGTTTCCTAATAGGAAAGATTGATGAGAATTAGTTATGTCATAGAAGAATGGGTCATGTCAACTTTGATAACCTAGTAAAAGGGAGTTCAAATAAGTGTGTTAGACATATTCCTAAGACAACCAAACTTGTAGACACTACGTGTAAGGAATTTTAGCAAGGCAAAAAAATAAGGTTCAGATTTCAAACAAAGGAGTATGCAACTATAAAGCCTTAATAATTAGTTCATACTAATCATTTTGGTCTTACTAATACAAGAGTATCCAAAGGAGAAATATAGTTCATGTTGATAAAATATGATTACTCAAGAATGACATGGGTAACCTTTTTGAAGGACATGTCTCAGGCATTTGAAAGATTCAAAATCTTTAGGGCCATGGTAGAGAATGAGATTGGACAAAAAATCAAATGCTTAAGATCTGATAGAGGTGGTGAATTCACCTCAAATGAGTTTATAGAATATTGTGATAAGCATTGAATCAAAATGCATTACTCTATAGCGAGCACTCCACAATAGAATGGAGTTGTTGAAAGAAAGAATAAAATAGTCAAGGAGATGACTAGAACAATGCTAAAAGAGGCCAAGTTACCTAATGTATACTGGAGAGAAGAAGTACAAAAAACAACATATATCTTGGATAGAGTTTAGTTGAGGGTAAATAATGATAAAACCCCCTATGAACTATGATATGGAAAACCTACCTTTGTTAATTATTTTAGAGTGTTTGGTAGAAAATGTTACATTAGGAGAAAGAAGATAAGTTGGGAATATTTGAATCAAGATGTGATGAAGGAATATTTATTGGTTATTTCACCCAAATAAAAGGCTACATAAGATTGTAGAGAGTATCAATGTTAAGGTTGATGAAGGATTAAAACATGTTAAACCTGACAGAGACATCTATGAAGAAGAATCAAAGTCTAAAGAGGAAATAACTAATAAATATCCTAAGGAAGTAAATTAAAATCCACCTACAAGATTTTTTCAAAATGACCATCATATAGAGCATATTATTAACAATAAAAATGAAGGAGTTCAGACAAGGAGAAGAGTTGCAATGAACAAGGAGTGAGTAGTTTTTTCTCTAATATTTGAAATTGAGCCTAAGAATTATGTAGCAAGGATGAGAATTGGCTAAAATCCATGGAATAAGAACTAAGCTAAATTGAAAATAATAAAACTTGGGAATTATCTCAAAGAACTTCAAATAAGAATGTAATAGGTACAAAGTGTGTCTTTTAAAACAAACTCAATGAGGATAGAATTTTTATAAGGAATAAGGCCTGATTGGTGTGCAAATGATATGTAGAACTTAAAGGTATAGATTTTGAGGAAAAATTTACTCTAGTTGCTAGATTGGAAACCATAATAATGTTTCTAGTATTCTCTATTTATAATAAATTCAAATTCTATCAAATAGATGTTAAGTCTACCTTCTTGAATAAGAACCTAGAAGAGGAAGCCGACATAGAACAACTTGAAGGTTTTCATCTATCAAAAGAAGAAGATTATGTGTGCAAACAAAGAAAGATCTGTAAGGTCTAAAATAGGCACCTACAGTATGGTATTCAAAATTGGACCAGTACTTACAACAAGAAGGATTTAATAAAGGTTGTGTAGATAGCAATCTATTCTTTAAAATAAAATGGTAGGCATAAGTTAATTGTTGTTGTATATATATGATATCATTTTTGGTGGTAGTAACCACAAAATGTGAAAATAATTAGCTACTCAAATGAAAAATGAGTTCGAGATGTTTATGCTTGGAAAATTTTCTTTCTTCCTTAGTCTATAGATAACACAAACTAATGAAGGCATATTTATATCTCAAACCAAATATGCTAAGGAAATGCTCAATAAATTTGGAATGGAAGATAATAAACTAGTAGGTACTCTAATGATAATTGAATGTAAGTTGAAAAAAAAGGATGAGTCCCTTGATGCAAATTAGACTTTGTATAGATCAATGATAGGTAGCTTATTATACCTGAATGCATCAAGCCCTGATATCATGTAAGCAGTGTGCTTAGTTACAATATTTCAAGATGCTCCAAAATAATCACTTGTCAATGCAGTGAAAATCATCTTTAGATATATCAAGAGTACAATTGACTATGTCATATGGTATCCCAAAGATGAAGATTTCACTTTTACATAATATACAAATGTTGATTGGGCAGAAAGTGTGGATGATAGAAGAAGTACTAGTGGTGGTGTATTTTTCCTTGGAAATAAATTTGTTTCATGGCTAAGCATTAAACAAGATTGAGTTACTCTTTCTATAGTAGACACAGAGTATGTTGTAGAAGTGGCATGTTGTACTCAAGTGTTGTGGATGAAGTAAACACTCAAAGACATCAAGGTAGAATAAAAGTCACATATATCTATTCTTTGTGACAATTAAAGTGATATTAATATATCAAAGAGTCTAATGATGCATTCTAGAACTAAACACATGTCAATCAAGTATCACTTTTTAAGATAAAAGGTTGCAGATCAAGAGGTCATAATGGAATACGTGCCAACATAGGATCAACTTGAAGACATATTCAAAAAACCTCTTTCCAAGGAACAACTTGAGTATTTGAGTCAAAAATTGGAACTGGTTACTCCTACATGACATCACTAGATCCTAGTAATAGTGCATGAGTCTAGGGAAAGGATCATATAAGCTTTGTTAATCACTATAAGAAGAGATAAAAGGAAACTCAAGTATGCATATTTTTACAAATTTATAATTAGTTGATGGATGCATATTCTTGGACAAACTCCTTTATTTGATAAATGTGGAGAAAAATTTGGAAAAATAGTGAGAAGTCGGATTCCCTTTGCCATTGATGTCAAAGGGGGAGAAAAAGTGCAAATTCTCTTTGTAAAAGATTTATATTTATGAAAGAAGGATAAAATCATGTTTCCAAGGTGTGTTTAGGAAAATGTTCCATTGCCTAAGGGGAATAATGTTTGGTATGAAAAACTTCAACTCATGTTCATCAAAAGCTAATGCAAACACTACAAGTACAATCAATGTCAGAGAAGGAGTAGAGCATGTATTACAAGAATAGAGAATTTATTTTAACATCAATGATAAAGGGGGAGATTTTTGGCAATGTGATTGTTATTGATGTCAAAAGGGAGATATTTAGCACTATGGATGTCATTTATGTTAGAGGCTCAAGTAGGATTGATGGAGAGAAGAACATGTTTAACAATTGCATAATATAATTTGTAATATTGTCAAATAAAGTTGTCATGCTTTTAAAAAGACTATTTATAGACCATTTGTAGAGAAATTGATAGAATATATTTTATGGGTTTATCAAGTACATCTCATGTGTATGGTCCATAGGTTTAGATGAAGAGAAATAAGCCCAAAAATGATTTATTTTAGATCTTGGCCATTATTAGGGTTTTTCAATAAAACCCTATGGGTTTTGTCATGGTGTTCATAGTCATTTATATTTTTATATTGACTAGATATAAGTTAGAACTAGTAGCTCAAGTTATAACTTAAGCCTTCCTTGTCATTATGAAATCGACCCCTTCGACCTAGTGATTACCAGCTTATTGTAGTAATCAAAGAATTTAATATTTCCTATGTCCTCGACTTAAGATTTGTCTGATCTAGATCAATGGTTAGAGATTAATTTCATGATGAAGATCCAAAAACATGTATCAAAGTCAATAATTAAAATAACCTAAAAATGAATGCATTGATTACATGTGTCATGATCATAGAGCTTAAGTAGTAGATCTATGGTGCACTTCAAATTTAAATAGTTAATTATCATTGTGAAGGTGATAAGTTTTTTAATATTTGGAATTAACAGTAATGTTCAGAAGGCATGTGATGATTCCAAGTGTCACAAATGTGGTGATTGACAATGTGTAGAAGGCACGTGAGGATGACAAGTTCCATAACCATGGGGACTGAGAATATGAAAAAGGAATGCAAGAGTGCCATGTGTCACAAACATGAGCACTGATATTAATGTGCCAAATGAATGCAAGGGTGAAAAGTATCACAAGCACAAGGAGTGATAATAAAATTCTTAGAAGGTAAATGAGAGTGTTAAGTTTCCTAATCTTGAGAAATGGAGATAAAGAACAGTAGTTTTAACTTAAATTTGGAGAGTTAAAGTTTGAAATCTCACAAATATGTAATAGAGTGCTTGAGCTTGTCAAATTCTAATCAATCAATGCATTTTAAAGTTGAAGCGTTAAAATTTAAAAGTTCACAAGGATATAACGGAGCACTTGAACTTGATCTAATCGTTAAATTTTAAATTTGTGACAATTGAATGAGGATCATGAAATCCAAGCATGAACCTTAAAGATTAATGCTCAATATTTAAAAATTTATTCATCTCAATGTTCATGTGATAGAACACTCAATAAGGATGCATTATATGACATAGAGAATGATATAAATCACTATGATCGATCAAAATTATGTAATATGACATGTGCATCAAAACTAAAGCTTGATATATGCTAAATATAGTAAAAGACAAAGAATCATGGTGGTGGTGTGTGAATTCAAGAAGCGAGAAACTTATCATTAAATAAATATGGACTAAGTTCTAAAATGGAGCATGATATGTTAACGACCAAGTATGAACATATAGAATATGTGAGACCTAGATCCAATGAATATATACATCATCTAGGATATACACTAAGTGTGTTAGAGAGTTAAATTGAAAAGGAGAGAGGTAGAGAAAAATAAAGGAAGAGAGATTCAAAGTAGATCATGAGTAGTTATAGAATATATCTATAACATAGAAATGGATTCATTTTTGAATCAATTTTGTAATATGGAATTTTATCTTCATAATAGATCTAATTGGTAGGTACTATTAGAATAGGTAAATTGGTGCTTAGCTAGAGAGTAGGTGCTTCATTAGAGTACATGATCTTAAATAAGGGGATTGGTGTCTCCTTAGGGTCAGTTCCCTTAAACATTGTAACCAGTGAGGTTTTGATTGTGATTCTAGATTAGAATAGTAGATTCTAGTAGTGATTCTCACATGGGTTTTCCCATATTAGTTTTTTCACATACACTAAGTGTTGTGTCTATTTGTGTGTGTGTGATCTTTTTATATACCTTTTAATTTGCATTAAAAGTATTAAAGGACTAATTTTAATCAATCTACAAATTCACCCCCTATTTTAGTAGATAGTTGTGTTCAAACAATATATCCTTATCTAGTGTCTAGTTGTCAAAACTCATCCCAATTTTAAATACTTTAAAAACCTAAGGGTCACCCTATATGTCTTATTGAACCCTACCATGAAATATTTTAAATGGGTGTGGTATAAATACAAGTTTAAGCATTGTCATTCCCCATCTATAAAAATACCAAGAAAATACCTATAAAAACAATATTAATCAATTACATAAGCACTCTACTCTACCCTTTTTATCTTTATTTTCATATCAAACATAGGATCAATCATATTACAGGTCTAAAGCATTCAAATATCAACCCATGAATGATATTTGTCAAATTACAAGCTAGATAAATATATGTATCTTCATGTATTATATTATACCCTTACACACACATTTTCCCACACATAGGGGATAAATATATATTTTTTAGTCTATCCTTTGATTATTGGCTATGTAAGTATCACCCATTGATAGGGGGTTTTTTGGGGCAACTCAACACCTTGAACCACTAACCCTTATTTTAGAAAATGCATTCCAAGGGTGAAGAAGGGTGAAGAGTGAAAACCTGTATTTTAGATCTTAATACATCATCATAAAGATGACATAAAATCTATAACATTGAAGTTGGTCACATCTATATCCAATCACCATTTTGTACTGGATACTTGCTTCACACTCAAAAAATATTTTCAATCGTAGTGTCCACATTTAATGGTATTTTCTGTAGCCATGATGTATAATTTACAGAATTTGATAACTAATCCAGAGAAATAATCTTACATAATGTAAACATATTTTTAATATATATTTGTCTACACACAAGAAACCATCTAAGTACCATTGCTTTTTATTTATTACAATATCTTTTAATAGTTGTACTTTACTATTTTTATCAATTTTAATTATATAAATTCAAAATATTATTTATCTGGGTTTTCTATTAATTGGCCTACTATAGATTTATTTATCACCCTTGTGTTATAAATACTTCTATGTTTGTTAACCTTATATCCGCGCCTATCCAAAATTTGGGGTTAAACAAACATTATGTTCGATGGTAAATTACAAGCCTAGGACCAAAGCTTCATGTTTTACAAAATTGCTAGTGCATATAAATTATAATCTATAAGGACAAAGATAGTTTCAAATATAAGGGTCCATAAAAATGACACCTACACATAATTTTTTTTTTTAATGTCCTTCATCAAAATACATAGTCTAAAGACATGACAAATTAACAATATTTTCTTTATTGGGAACATCCTTAGTAACCAATGTGTAAATATCAATGTTAGGTGAGATAAAATTTACATTTTCATGCATTGGAATTATACTTTATAATCATATGTTTCTTTTTGGGTTCCCTATCTACCCTTATATGGTTAGGTACCCCTCTCCAAGTCAACCATATGTACTAATGGTAAGTATCCATATATTTTTTAAGTTTTTTGCACTAGTCATAACTTAAGAGCATATCATACACTTCAAAGATTTCAACCACTTGAATCTCTATAAATTTATAGACTCTAGATTCCATGGCCAATTGCATGTGGACAATAGGTAACTCTTTTATAATTGGGACCTTAGTTTTGTCTAGTTAGATCACAACTCTTTCCAATTTTAGTAGAGTCAAACCCATATTTTTTGGATATCTTACAGGCATAACATTGGCTGAGACTCCTAAATGTAGAATAAAATTATGTGAATTATTCTAAAATATTATCACAAAAAGTGATAAAGGAGACAATTCAATTTTGTTCTTGTGAATTATCATATTTGTGTGGGTTGATTTATATTTACTTGAAGTAGGTTTCTCAGTTAATGATTTTAATAGTAAATCACAATGTTATGAAATATTGGATAATTTATGCAAAGATATGTTAGATTTGATATTATTCATGTCTTACACTATGTTATAACCATTTTTATAGGATTAATTTGAGTATCTATCTAAGGGTGATTATCATTTCCTTTTGAAGGGGGCGAATTATTACCCACTTTTTGATTTGAGTGTATAACACCATTATTTAGAGGAGTGGAGGTCATACTAAGGTGATATTGTGTCCTAATCCTCATGGCATAGTTATTCCTTTGATATTGTTGAAAATCATGAATCTCATCAATGATATCCTTAGGCTCATTTTCCTATTGTTCTAGGAAATCACAAGTCTCAAACATCATAGTTGTCCTTGGTGAACTAGATGTGATAGGAACATTAGACTGGTTAGGTACCACATCATACATTTACATCTCCTTTTCTAATATTTCATAAGCATTACAAAAACATGTATGATATAACTCTCCATGTTGATTTGTAGTATATACCCTACACTAATTAGACAAAGCTAAGTCATATATATTGATTGGTAAAGGCTCAAGGTTATTGTTTGATATCTTAAATGGCTTATTGTATCTTTTGAAAGTATAATTTCAATTTTGACCTTCCCTTTAATTATTCTCAATTTATTTCTAGAGATTCAAGAAATAACCACTCATTTTTTGAACCATGTACTAAATGGCATTGATTTCTTTCTTTAAGGAGTCTAAGTTGGTATTGTTATTGACTACGACCAAGGCTTGATTTGAATATAGTCCATTGGTAATAGTAATTGGATTTGAAGTTAACCTAGTGAACAATTGGATAAGATTATCTAAAGGTGTGTTATGATTGGTATTTGGGATTGGATTCAGGGTGGGGAAATTAGGATTGGCACTGGGAATAGCCAAATCATGGTATCCTTTTTAGATTCACTTTTTTATCTAATTTAATGGCTTCCTCATAAGCTTTGGTAATAATATTAATATTTAAATCCTTATGCAATAAAATAGAGGTCATATAATTCACAATGTTTTTATGCATCTCAAGTGTTGGTGCAACATCTGGTCAATATGGAAGGGTGACACAACTGCACACCTTTTGGAATATTGCATTAAAATTTTTATTTGTTCATTGGGTTCTATTTTAAGAATATAAAACAACTATTATAATAACTTTGGGTTCATAATTTATCCAGATTGATCTATGAAGATGTCATTGAATTATGCCTAACTAAAAACTATATCTTTATGAAGGTTTAGAAAATAATCATATGCGACATATTGTAAATTCAATGATGTTTTATCAAATTTATGATTAAAATAATTTTAATCCTAATTATACAAATTGTTGAGTAAAATCTGAGTGTATAATATATGCAATAAATCAAACAAACTAATTTAGAACTTGCTAAATATAAAAATATGATAAAAGGGGAAATAACCAAAGATGAACAACATAGTTAGAAATCAAACCAATGGGAATTTAAGTAAAATTATAAAATTTATTGTGTGACTATATGAGGCTATTATAGATCATGAATAGGGCTTCTCATGTTCTTAGGACAAGTTTTCACTATCTAGATGAGGTCAACCTACACTGGTGTCTATAAGGTGCATTAGAGTCTAGTAGGGATTTAATATTCTATTTAAAAATTGATCAGTGCACTTTTTCCTTTGGTTCCTCTATTTTTGATTGGATCTATTTGATTTGATCTATAGTTCATTGTGTTCCCTCTTCTTCACTTGGAACCCTAGATCAATAGACCATGCAAGGTAAATAGAATAAAAATGGAGAAATGGTCAATGGCTGAAAATTTTCTTGACCTCAACACCCCCTTTGTTGAGAATTGAATACATACCAATACTTAAAAAAGGGATAAAACTCTATGTACTTATCCCGTGATACAATGGTGTGTATGAAATATTTGTATAATCTTATAATTTTTTGCAATCCTAATGTGATTTAGTGCCTTGACAATGAATTGTGATCTTGGAGGTGTATTCAGACTTAATTCAAGAACACTATGGTTATATATACTTAGAATGGGAAGAATAGATGCTTTTCTCTTAATTTTTAGTTAGATGTTCTAATTTTTTTCATGATATAAGCCTCTACTTAACAAATGGATTTAAAATTTGGATTTATAATGATCATTTTTTAATTCCTTTAGCTGTTACTTGTGAAATATGTGGGATGAAACATTTCAATTATTTGAATTTAATAAACTACCCTTTATTTGGCAAGAGGATGTGGTCAATATAATTAGACAACACTAGTGAGTGGGATAGTCTTGGAAGAGTGGCATTGTATAAGGAGCAATGATAGACAAGCTAGAAGTATGAATCAGTCCAAGGATGATCTTAGGATATTTTAAATGAGGAATTTAAATATTTAATAGTAATTATTTCCTTAGATTAATAGGTCATCCACATAGAACTAAAGGTAAGATGGTTGAGGATCATTGAATTAGGCATGAGTTAAGTGTGTATAAGGAGTGGTCACAAGTACACTATTTTAGTAATAAATGTTAATTTATGTGTTTAAAAATGGGAAGATTTTGCATGCCACATATTTATAGATGACATTAAGAAGTCTCAAAAAATCTTTGAAATACTTTGTGTTCTTGAGTTTTTCATTTTCCAACATGAGTCAAACGGGGAGGATATTTCTTAGGATTTCTTTACAAATCATGAACAATTGAAGTTTGTTACTATTTCAGTGTCACTTGGAACAATGCATAAAAAAATTACCACTCAAATATGAAGGAAATGATTTCAACAAAACTTTGTATGTTTAAATCATAAAAATTACTAATTCTAAAAAGATTCCTTCTGAGCACTAATTTTCTCTAGTTTGAATCCATAAAAAAATCACCATATCCATCAAGTTATTAACTAGATAGTGAATAGATGTGCTTTATGGTTCTCAAACTTTGAATTTAATGTTCAATACAATAAAGGTTCCCAAAATTATTTAGATGAACTCATTTCAAGGGAAGGAGCTGAATGGTATCAATTGAAAATTTTTGATAATTATGTTCTAATGTTTTAAGAAGCAACTAGCTCCAATCTATTTGACTATAATATAATACCAAAAGAACTATCACTTTAGGAAAAGAAGAGATTAAAATCATGGCTCATGATGTATGTAGCATTAAGAATCAAAGAACACTTGTCAGACATTGCAATCAAGAATTTCATTTCAAAATATTTATTTACCAACTCTTTCAGATATTATATTGATATTAATGATAATATATGGACAATAAATCTTGATATTACAAGTAATGCTATCTACATACTAAGTGGAATGCTCTAATTATAATAATTTTAAATAATAAAAGCTCATTATATCTCATTCAGAATGGTCCACTTGAGTATAAGGACAAATAATATAACAAGAGCATATACAAACAATCTAATTTGTATTTCAAGAACAAAATGGGAATCCAATGGTAGGAGTGATTGGATTGCTAAATATTATTCAAATTGTATAAGCCCATGGTTTAGAATTTTATTTGTTCATGAAGATGTTAATGTTTATGTTGATCTGGGCATGTTTGAATTTACTTATGAACACCTATATGAATACATAGAGTTTGAATTCCACTTTTTGGGATGCATCTATAATCATACCTATATAAGAATAAACTATAAATTTAAGCAAATATTTTATAAACTCCCTGAAATTACTTCGAATCAAATAACTGATGAATTCCTAAAATAACACCCGTATTACCATGATAAAGCTAAAAGGCTAATCCCTGATATATTTGTACATAATATGTATACATGGGATGACTATGTGGTGGACACTTACGAAATAAATGATGATGATTACATTAGCATAGGCATGTTAGTAGAATGCCCTCCTAATAGTCCTTAGTTGAAAGTGGTGGCGAACACTAGACATGGTGTTTTCTATGAAACCCAATGCTAGATATGAATCACACATTGACAAGTCTAAAGGTTCGATTATTATTCCTTAATACTATGACGTAGAAAGTTTCTTAAATGCAATAACAAAACTATCAATTTTTTTATAGTTTTAACTAGCTATGTAACCTATGGTAAAGTATCCTAATGGCTATCACGGTGAGCCTCTTCTCTAACCTTATAACTGAGATATGGTTGTTCTTAATCCATGATTAATCAATCAGATAGGATTACATGTTTTTATCACTCATTAATTTGAGTGGTTAATCTTAATAAACTAGGAATGACATGTATGGTGGGAAGTGACATGTAATCCTACTACACCATATATTACAAAATGTTCCACTTTGCTAAATAAAGAAATAGTCTGATATAAATATGGAACAAATAAAGATCCTTGACTAGTACTAATCAGTGCAATGATGCAAGAGGGTGAAGGAAAATTTTTATCATCGGGTCCTACATGAATACCCAAAATTATTTTCTTGAGATTATTATTATATATCTAGATTGAGCTATCAGTATCAATGCATAATATATTATTATATCTAGATGCAAAACCAATTAAATAAAAAATCATAAAATGCATCCCAAGGTGACATTACTAGTAAAAGATGGAATAAAATAATATTAGATTCAAGTTTAATAAGATCCATTGCACATTTCAATTGGGTTTCTATCATCATACCCATTATTAAACCTAATCGTGACATTCAATGTTGCACTAATTATCATGATTTGAATAAAGCTTATCTAAAATATGGTTTCCATTTACCCAACATTGACATGATTCATAATACTACAGCTGAATATAAGACATTTTCATTTATGAATGGGTTTTCCAGCTATGACAAGATCAAAACTAAATTGATAGATCAAGAAAAAAATCATTTACCACCCCATGGGGAACATTTTATTATACTAAAACGCCTTTCAGACTAAAAAATGTAGCAGTAACATATCAAAGGTAAATGATGCACATTTTTCTTGATTTTATCCATAAAACCCTTCACTATATCAATGCTTTACTCATAAATTCTAAACACTGACAAGATCATGCTACAAATTTATGACAAATATTTGAAAGCTTATGAATGTTTAATGTGTGTTCCAATCGAAAGAAAAATGTTTTTAGAGTATCTTCCATAAATATCCTAGGAAACATTATTTTGCAATGAAGCATCGAGTTTCTTATAAAAAAATTAAAATATATTATTGATATTCCACCATGAACTAATTTAAAATAGTTTCAATGTTTACGTGGTAGAATTCGAGCAATTTGATGCTTTATTACTGAGTTGGCCAATAAAATGATTCCTTTCACATGATTTTAATAAAAACAAACAAAATTTTTATGGGATGATGTTTGTCAACAAATTTTTGAAAAAATAAAGGAATATTTATCAAATGCACTAGTATGTATGCCTCCTATACTATATTTACCATTACTCTTGTATATCTCAGTAACTCACGAGGACTAGGGGGCTCTATCAGTAGAGTACAATGATGAGAATTGAGAGCATCATATTTATTACATAAGTCATCAATTGGTTGATTATGAATTCAAATATAATATATTATAAATATTATGTCTAGCATTGGTATTTTCTACACAAAAATTTTGACACTAGTTGTTCAACAATGAGATCTATGTTATAATTAAATAATATCCTTAGAAGTTTTTCATGAACAAAACTTACTAACTACCTGAATAACTAAGTGGGTGATACAGTTCACATAATTTGATCTCAATGTTATATCACAAAAATTAGTAAAAGGTCAAATTCTAGCTAATAAATTGGTGGTGGATCCATTACCAAATACATTACCAATTATCAAGGTTTTACATGATGATTTTATAACATTTAATATATTCAAAAACCCATGGATAATTTTCTTTGATGGCTCCTTATGTATGATTGGTGTAGGTGCAAACATTATATTTTATACTCTTAAGGTGAATACATGGCATTCTCTTATAGATTAACCTTTTCTTGCACCAATAATGTATCATAATATGAGGCCTTGATAATCATATTATCTATAGCAAAAAACTTCATATCAATAATATCCAAGTTTTTGGTGACTTTTTTGTGTTCATAAATCAAGTTACCAATCATTACCAAACTAAATAATAGAACTTACATACATATAAACATATGGTGGAAAAATTGAAAAAATCATTTGACACATTCTCTATTGATCGTATCCCATATAAGGACAACCATCACACATATGCAATGGCTAGTGTGGTATCCTTAATGAATTTATATATTAATGTTGATTATATTGATTTTACAATAAAACAATTATGATAACCATCCATTATGTCAAAAAAAATGGATGCCTTAGTAGATCTTGTTATCACACATAGTTCTACAAATATAGAATGGTATAGTGACATTTATAATTTCTTATACCAAGCTTAAATATCATATCATTTTAATTAAAATGGGAAACCTAAACTAAAATGAGAGGCACTTCATTATGTTATTATTAGAAATGATTTTATTCAAATGAATCTTCGATGGGAAATTATTTTGGTGCTTAAATAAGGATGAATCATGAATGTCACTCTTAGAAATGCATGATAGTGAGTGCAAGTGACATTTCAATGGCTGGGAAATGTCCTAAAAATTATTATACCAAGGATATTATTGGCTTATAATGGAATAAAAATGTATTGAGTAGGTTGAATTATGCTTACAATGACTTAAATCATGCTCCATCTGACGAGTTAGAATGTATTATTTAATCATGGCCCTTCTCCTTATGGGGTTTTGAATTGATTGGAAAAATAAATCTTGGCGTAGTCACAAAATCATAATCATAGTCACCAAATATATTACCAAATGAGTGGATGCCATTTCATTTGAATCTACCAGCAAAGATGTCATATGCAGATATTTAAATACCAATATTATCTCCCATTTTGGCATACCTTCGACCATAATTATCAATAATAGGTCATGATTTAAGAATAAAATAGTGAAGCACTTTTGTAGTAAATATAAAATAAACATACATTTTTTACACCTTAATACCCACAAGTTAATGTCCTGGCATAAATAACAAATAAACCCATTATCAAAATCCTTAATAAATTAAGTTGAACAATACATAATAGATTGGCACCAATAAATGGTGTATGATTTATGGGCATACTAAGTCAGTGTTTTCATATTTAATAAGGATATACCTTATTCATTTATTTATGGTACAAGGGAAATTTTACCTATTTAATTATAAATACCATCTTTGTGTGTTTCTCTCAAATATATTATAAAATTTAATGACTATCATTCAAAATGATTATACCAATTTGAACAATTGAGTGTAAAATGTACATAGGCTATTGAACATTTGTGCGTCTATCAATATCATGTCAAACACACATATAACAAGAAGGTTCAGCCATGTAAATTTTTTTTAGGTAAATTAGTCCTAAAATAAAATAAAAAGAATACCAATGTAGAAAAAGATAAAAAAAAGGAAAATTCAAATCAAATCAGTTGGGCCCATTCATAGTTATAGAAAATTTGGGAGAAGACATGTACCACCTAGCTTAAAGTTAAATGAAAACCTCTCAATAACCCAATGAACATTATGTACTTGAGAAAATATTACACCTAAATATTCCAAAAATACCAAATATTCCAAAAAATTGAACACATTCAAATAAATCAAAAATACATAAATATTCAACATTCCTATATTTTGATCACTCTTTGGTATCTATGTTGTTTGATTTATGTTAGTTTATAGAATATAATTACATTCCTATATACAAATATTTTTCATGCATATTTGAGTAAGATTTTATTTCATTCCTACACACACATGTTTCACACATAATTGAGTGTGATGTAGGTATACCCAGACACATGATCTATGCATTTTTATATGTTAGACATTTCCTCTACTCACATCATATAGTAAGTTAGGGGAATATACTTATTTGATCATGCTTAATATAGTTTACATATCATTTATTATCATTTATAAATTATTATGTTTTAGCTTATATGCTAAAACTTACACATTTTTATATCCATGCTTATATATTTCATAGTGTACTTGATATGCCACACTAAATAAAAATTTTGCTAGAACATATATGTAAGGACTAGTATATTATGCCTATGTTGGTTGTTTATGTTTGATTTATTTTTCACCTCCTTGAGTTTATTACATTTCTTTTTATTATCTTGATTGTGTAACATTTGAATATTTTCCTTATTGGCCCATGTGGAATTGTATGTTGATTAGACATTTAAATATGTCATTCATTTTGATTATGTAGTATTTAAACATGCCCCTAGTATGAGGTATTATTAGACAATTCCTTTTCATTCCATTGAGTGCTCTTGTGTGTGTATTTTATTTCTTTTTGATCTTGTATAATCACCCTCTAAACACTGCCATGATATATATCATGAATTTTATGACTTGATGTGATCACATACGACAAGCCTAGTTAATATATCTACTTTGACATGTTATACCTATATGTTACATGATTCATACATATATTATTCAATGACTGTATCCTTTTGAGGTAAGGTACTTATCAAAGTCTACTTCCCTTGACTCAAAAATGGGTGCATGTTAGTGTGGGCATGTCATAGAAGCATGACCTCCATATTTCTCCTAATTTTCATAATATAGTGGGGGCATGTCACAAATTCCTAACATCCACACTTATACATTTTCACAATTTCTATATTTTAGTGGGGGAACTTCATAAGGATATGACCTCCACACTTAAACAATATCCAAGTTATTCTCATGATTCAAATATACACTTAGTCCATAATCCTATAAATTGCACTAATTTACATAGATTTTAAATAAAAAAATTCCATATTTATGACACACATACTCTAGCTCAAACATATTACTAGTACATATACCATGATATTGAACCAAAAATTTTAAACTTAACCAATTATACTACTCACTAGGATGCACCAATTAGACCAAGATATATTGTTATTGAGCATTTTCTTTTACATCAGTTGGTTAATTTTATAGTTTAAAGTGATTAAATAATTAAACCTCACCAAATTTATATATTCTAGTGATTAAATCATCCAATCTTACCAGAGTTATACGATGAGTTGAATAAATAACTCACCCTCATTAAATATATTCACACTTGAGTTATGTGATTGAGATATAATGATCTTAATGCTTGTGTCAAAACTCATCCTTACACTGAACTAGGTGCATAAGACATTTCTAATATCCCTCTTCAAATCTCCAAGGTTTAGGTTTAAACATTCTCCAACTTCAATGCTTCATAAGGAATCATCATTACCATGTCAAAACATCAAGATTAAAACTGGTTGCATTGACACACAGGTGTACTCCTTCCTTTCTCTCATTATTTTAAAGCATTTAAATTATTTTAAATTTCATATTATATGAACTATTGTATATTGTAACATGTTTTTGGTTATAGGTCATACACTAGAAAATCACTCAAAGTCAGCTCAATAAAAGGCAAGGTTTGTTATACACACCTAGGTACATTTTTTTTCCCTTTAACCTAGTAATTTTATCCTTATGAATTAATATATTAAAGGGGGGAAATATAGATAGTAAAATTGAATATTTATATCATTTTAGTAGTATAAATTTGACAAATATCAATCAGGACTCTACCCTTTAGTTCTAAACCTCCCTCTATTGAAAGGCTCGCATTTATGATATGATTATTCCTAAATGATTACCTCTTAGTTTTATCCATATCATTATGATGATCTAGGTTTATTATATAGCACAAAAAACTTAAAATTTGATAAATATCCTTCACTATTAGTTTTAGATATATACATATTTTTTATCCCTTTGGACACTACTAGTCACAGAGGGACACTACAATTGATAGTAGTGTCTAGATGTTGGTAATATGATCGTCATTGATGTCAAAAGGGAGACAGATAACACTATGGATGTCATTGATGTCAGAGGATCGGGTAGGATTGATCTAAAGAAGAGAATGTTTTACAATTGCACAGTATAAGTTACAATATTTTCATATAAATTTGTCATGGTTTTATACAGACCATTTATAAACCATTTGTAGAGAGATTAATAGAAGATCCATTATGGGTTTTTCAAGTGCATCTCATATGTATGGTCTACATGCTCACATGAAGATAAATGAGCCCTAAAATGATTTATTTTAACTCTCAACCATTACTAGGATTTCTCAATAAAACCCTATGGGTTTTAGTCATGACATTCATAAGAATTTTTAATTTTGTATTGACTAGATATAAGAAGGAACTGGTAGCTTAAGTTATAACTTAAGCCTTCCTAATCCTTGTGTAACCAACCCCTTAGACCTAGTGATTATTGACTTAGAACAGTGATCAAAGAATTTAATATTTCCTAAGTCCTTGACTTAACATTTTTTTGAGATTGATAAATGGTTAACACTTAATCACATGATGAAGATCCAATGACACACAACAAACTAAATATGTCAAATAACTTTAGAATAAATGTATTTATGACATGTGTCATGATCATGAAACTTAATTAGTATATCTACAATACGCTTCAAATTCAAATAGTCAATTATCAATGTGAATGTGCCATGTGTCTCAATATCAATAACTAACAGTCATATGCAAAATGCATGCAAGGATGCCAAGTGTCACAAGTTTGGGGACTAACAATATGTATAAGGAACATAAGAGTTCCAACTATAACAAACATAGACACTGACAATAACATGAAGAAGGCATACAAGGGTGCCAAGTGTCACAAGCATGGGGACTAATAGTAAAGTGATTAGAAGGCATGTGAGATTGCCAAGTGTCCTAATGTTGAGAAACTGAGACAAATATCAATGGTTATAATTTAAATTTGGAGAGTTAAAGTTTAGAATCTCGTAAAGATCTAATGAATCATATGAACATATCAAATTCTAATCAAATGATGTGTTTTAAATTTAAAGTGTTAAAGTTTGGAATTCTCATAAGGATCTAATACAGTGTGTGAGCTTGATCTAATGGTTTCATTTTAAATTTGGGATAATTAAAAAGGATCATTGGATTATGGCACAAAACTTGAAGATCAACGGTCACTATTTAAATATTTACTCATCTCAATGGTCAAGAGATGGAATACTCAAGAAAGATGCATTATCTGACACAAAGAATGATATAAATCACCGTGATCAATCATAATTATGTAATATGACATATGCATCAAATTTAGAGACTGATATATGTTAAATATAGTAAAATACAAAGAATCATGATGATGGTGTGTGAATTCAAGAAGTGGAACACTTGTCATTAAATAAATGTGGACTAAGTTGCAAAATGGAGCATGATGTGTTAATGACCAAGTATGAACATGGAGAAGATGTGAAACCTAGATCCAACATATATATATACATCATCTACGATATACACTAAGTGTGTTAGAGAGTTGAATTGAAAATGAGAGAGGTAGAGAAAAGGAGAGGAAGAGAGATGTAGAGAAGATCATATGCAGTTATAAAATAGGTCTGTAACATAGAATTGGATTCATTTTTGCATCAATTTTGTAATTTGGCATTATATCTCCATAATAGATCTGATTTATAGCTGCCACCATGAGAGCTAAGTTGGTGCTTAGTTAGGAATTAGTTTCTTCCTTAGAGTAGGTGCTCTTAAATCAGGGGATTAGTGTCTCCTTAGGGTTTGTGCCCTCAAACATTGTAGCCAGTGAGGTTTTGATTATGAGGTTGGACTAGAATAGTAGATTCTAGCATCTATTCTCACCGTGGATTTTCCCATATAAGATTTTCCATGTACACTAAGTGTTGTGTCTATTTGTATGTGGGTGGTCTTTACATATACCTTATAATTTGCATTAAAAGCATTAAATGACTAATTTTAATTAGTCTAATAATTAACCCCCCCCCCGTCTTAGTAGATAGTTATGTTTCAATAATTGGTATCAGAGCCTTGGTTCCTTATAAGAAGCTTAATTAGCTCAAGTGAATACAAGTGGCTAGTCAAGAAAGGTCTTCATCAAAAAAAGTACTTCTCTTTGATGGATCAAACTATAAATTTTAAAGCATTAGAGTGGAAGCATATTTATATTCATTAGGGTTTAATGTATGGATGTTTATTATAAATGAATATACATCTTTGGATACAACTCCTACTGATCAGGCTGCAAAGAAGGCATATGACATCAATGCCAAGACAAATAATGCTATCCTTTGTGGATTGTCTAACTCAAATTTTATCAAAGTAATGCATTGCCAAAATGCATAGGATATCTAGAATAAGTTAAATGGAATATATGAAGGTGGTGATAAGGTAAAGTAGGCCAAGCTGCAAACATACAAAGGAAACTTAATAGTCATTATTTTCTTGGATTAATAGGATATTTTAAATGATGAATTTAAATATTTAATGGTAATTATTTTCTTGGATTAATAGGTCATCCGCATAGAACTAAAGGTAATATGGTTGAGGATCATTGAACTAGGCATGAGTTAAGTGTGTATAAGGAGTGGTCACAAGTACATTATTTTCGAAATAAATGTTAATTTATGTGTCTAAAAATGGGAAGATTTTTCATGCCACATATTCATACATGACATTAAGAAGTCTCAAAAAATATTTTAAATACTTTGTGTTCTTTATTTGTTCATTCTCCAACATCTGTGAAAAGATGAAGATATTTCTTAGGATTTATTTACAAATCATGAACAATTAAAGTTGGTAGGCGAAGTAGGCTATGTTATGAAACTTCTTGAGGTATCCATATATAAATTAGGTATACATTAAACCTCTAAAGGTATTAAAAACAACAATCTAGACTGAGAATTATACTTAGTAAGCTTATGTGTAAAATCAGGTGTGATTATGATTCAAATGATTCTATCAAAAAATTGAGGGACCTCCTTCTAGCACCATATTTTCTACCTATTAATGTAGGTTTTATACACCCACTCCAATAATTTTATAGGATAACTCCCTCTCATTTTAGGACTAGTTGTTGCCAACTCCATGGCATGAGTTGCAAGTTGTGATTCTCCTATCTAGGTGTGGTAGAATAGTAGTTCAATCAAGGTAATTTTCTATCACCTAAGGATTTATTAGAGGTCAATCTATTTTATGGAAAGCTAACCATTTATAAATATAATATGTATTCATTTACATATGGACTATAATAAATTAATTTAGAAATTTAAAAAATAAAAGGGAAGGTAAGGTAGAAAGAAACATAAAATCATCTCATGAAAGTAAGAATGAAACCCTTTTAAGAAATCAAATATAGTCAGATCAAGCATGTAGTTATATTATTGTTTAACCTATTCTATGTATCACTTAAATAAAAATAGAAATATCAAGGAATCAAATGAAATAATCTTCAATAAATTCCTACATCATAGACCCAAATGGATAATGATTTTTAATAAATTACTAGCACGCACATCTATCACAGAATTAAAAAAATACATCAAGATCCCTACACATAGAATAGTTAGAATAGTTGATATCTCAGCCTAACTTTTGAAAACTGAATACATGCATCATTCTCATAAATCAAATTAACTCATTTAAAATTCACTCATACACACACAAAACTTAAGAAAGAGAACAAAAACATAATGATAAAATATTCCTCCCTTTTTAAAAAATATAAATAAGTTTTGATGGAACTACCATGACAAGAATAGATTACATGTAATAGATAAAGAGTGTTGTGTCTAAAATTAGACTACCACTTAAAATTAGACTGCTATAAATAAAAAGAGAATTATAGATAACTATAACTAGATTTGTGCTTGACTATAAGAGGGAGTTGTCTAATTACTTGGAACTAAAGTTATAGTTGGGTATATATGTTGACTCAAAATTAATGCCACATCTGCTAATTGTTTTTCAACCCAAGATAAATCCACAATTGGAGATCTAAAGAGCACTTTGGATTTTCTTAGAAATGTGTCATCATTTATGAGAGGGTTATGCAAGACCTCTTTTATTGTAGGTTCTCTTTTAAAAAAATCTTTTAAATATGTGCCTAGCTCAATCACTTCATTGATATCCCCTTAGCTTTTATGTGATGTCTTCTCTTCAAAATTTATCATAAATGGAACTAATTTGGAAATAACATGAATGTGAGGAACTAGTTGTCCATTTGACATTAAAACTACATGGATTTTGGTTTCCTTGAATAATTCCAATTTTTTTTTCTATGGCCTTATTAATAGACCATGACATTACATTCTTGAAAATATGTCCTCGTTTGCACCATCCAAGTCTAAACCAAATTGATGTTTGTTAGGTGCATCACCTCTATGTGAGAACACCAATCATGTTTAATAGATTTAGTAAGGGTGGCAAATCTATTATCCAATTTCACAAGCTTATATTGATATTTATTGACCTTATTATTTATAGTAATGTTATTTCCTTTAGCTTTAGCAACCTCAATCACTAGATTGTATAATGCTTCTAATGACTTTTCAACATCAATAATGGCATTGTCAAGGACTATCACCTTTTTTTTTTATAGTCTATGATTTTTTTACTTTAGTGCTTGGACTACCTTCATGTTCATATCCCCAATAGCTATAACAACTAAATTAGGGACTTTGTATATTCATATCTATCATATGGAATTTTACCCCTTTTTTTTATCAAGGTGAATAGTTTTTATTCACACTTAGAGATGATAGTTTGGGAAACATGCTTCATTTGTATTCATATAAATATTTTCATAGACCCTATAGCCTACTCATATTTCATTATGAATTTTAAACATGTGGATGAATCTCACTTATATGGGTGGTCACATGGGTCAATGCCCATATTGTATATGTATAGCTAATAGATGAGTAAGATGATAACAAATGGATGACTCTCAGTTATCCACTTCCTCAAGGAGCTTTGTGACTATGTGTCTATGCCTATTAATTATAGATGAGTTGGAAAATGACACATGGATTATTCTAACTTATTCACTTTCTTTGAGACATCTATAATTTGATTTTATAGTTATTAGTCGTAGATAAATGGGATGATGACACATAAATGGATCTCAATTATTTTCTTACATGGGGAGCTTTCTTAATTACCTATATATTATGTAGGGATCAAGAAAACTAGATTGAGATAGTTGGCATAATCTTGTTAACTCAATTACTTAGGTGGTTATGTATCTTAGTGATTTTATATGTAGGAAATTAGTAAGCATGGTTATTACATTTGGTAGTTCTCCATTTCTCGAGTGTTCACATGAAAATAGATTTAAAACTTTGAGGATTTATTTGTGAAGAAGCTTGATAAAGACGTGTGGTAAGATCTCCCTAATATGGACTATAAAAAAGTCATAGAAATTTGAATCTCTTTGGTCAGATAATTTTCAAACATGAAAGAGACATGTGTAAAAATCAATGTCAACGAGTAAAGTCAATATAACCAAGAAAAGATAAAAAAAAAATTAACAACTACTTACTTAGGTAAAGAAGCTTTTACGTAAAATTTTAAGTGAGAACGATCGGGAAAGGGAATGGGGGTGGGATTGTCAATTAGGGAACATGGGAGATAGAAGATGATGGAAAGGAAGAAGGGGATGATATAGAAGGTGAAAATAATGAATGTGATGAATCAAATTTTGATTTAGGTATGGGTTTGTGGACCTCTAATTTTATGAAGGTTTGGCTCCTATCTACTACTAGAAAATGTGTCTATTTTGAGTGGGTATGTGTGTAGTGGGGGATATTCACAAAGGAATTTTTATATTTTTAAGTGTAAGGAGAGGAGAGATCAAGTCTCCATCTAGGGGTGATTTTTCTTGGGGGACAAGTTTCTTGATTTGTATGGCCCTGGATAGGCAAATCTAGGGACAAGTTTCTTGATTTGGATGCCTTTATTATTGCATGATTTGATCTTGGACATGTTGTTACACTATTTTAAGGAAATGATGTGCCCTATTTCTTAGATGCCTTCTTTGGATAGAAATGAAAAGGTTCATCCTCTTTTGCTAAACCATTGTTCAAGTGTGGGAAATAAGCTTGGTGAGGGCTCCTTATTCTCTAGTAGGAGTTTCAGATGAGTTGATATCTAATGTCAAGATTGAAATGAACTTAGATATGTTTGTAAGTATTCATTATTGGCTTTCTTAATGATTTAGTGATATCTTTAACTTTATGTTATATTTTTGTTCTAAGAAGGAAATACTTTTCAAGGGATTTGATCTTTTCAATCCTATTCTTTAGATCTATAATGTGATTTTCAATATTAACAGTTGTAAAGAGGTATTTTAACTATTAGTGTGGGGGAAATCTGTTAGGAATTTATTCCCCTCTATGGATCCTCTTTAAATAACCATATCTTGGCATAAAGAGGAAGCTGTAAGTTTAGCAATTTTTGTTAGTTCGTGTGATCCAATTAAAACCCCATATATTTGAACTTATTTTTGGGTCCCTCTTGGGATCCTAACCTCACCCTTGATTTGAAGTTCCTCACTTGGTTTTTATATGGATGTAGGGATCTACTAAACCCCCATAGATTTATTTATTATGGATACTAGGGCCTCCCTTTATGCCCAAGCTGGTTCTAGACCCAGGAAAATACTTGGTTATTGTGATTTAGGGGCCCATTTACAACCTTCATGGTTAGCATGATTTTATCACTTTATCTATAGTAGTTCATTGTTGGATTCAGGTATTGTTAGGGACCCCACACATTTTCTCTCTCTTCATTTAATTTTATAGACTTAGACCTGCATTTGTGTATAGGTTGGTTCCTTATCTAGCAAAAATAAGTCTATAGGTCCCCTAGGGACCACAATGGTTATTTTTGAGTTATGGGCCTCTTTATCCATTAGTTCATGCTATCTTTTGGTCTATCCAAAACTAGTTGGCTCATGCACCAGTCAAAAGTGGCTATTGCTCTTTTCGCTATCATTACTTATTTTGGTTGGGTCTTTTTTGTTTTTCCATTAGGTTGCACCTTCTTGTATAATTTATAAGCCACGAGGAGACCCATACCTCTTGATGTGTTCGATTTGGATTCCACACCAGTTCAAAATTGGGTTTATCTTAATCTAAGCTTCTACATTAAGTATTCTAGTCCAAAATAAAATCAACACCTAGTTTTTTATAAATACCTAGATTTGAAATCCAAAAAGTCCATATGAATAATTCAATGGAAATTTTGATTTTGACTTAAGGTAATGACTCATAATTTGAATCTAGAATCATTTTATAAAAATTAGAGATGGATATGAAATATTGAAGACAATGTGGTCCCTCATTTAAAAATTTGATGATGTGGTGTGTTGCTCACAATAAATGGTGATTCCATGGTGAAATACCTTAGAGTATTTGAGAACCTATAATATTTTTTCTGTACATCATGACATATTTTTAGTATTTACAAAAAAATAATTAAATCAATCAAGAAAATGAAAGAAGATTTTTCATATCCATAAAACATACTAAGCCTTTTCACTTATCAAATTGTGTGTGATTTTGTGAATATTATTTACCCTTGTTATGATATTTTTAATAAATATTAGATAAAATTTGAGGTATATTTACCTCTTTTTAAATATTTTTTCTTAGATTTGAAGCAAAAGGCTTTCGTAAGAAAAGCATTACTCTGTTGCCATCCATACGCCCATAGCCCCAATAAAGAACTTTGATTCCACTCTCAGAATGTCTCTGTTGTCATCTAAGTGTCCATACCCTTGATAGATATTACTTGAATCAACCTTTTTTTATGAGTTTTTTTTAACATCTCTTGGAAGTGGGGTTGGGAAACACCATTAAATAGGTGCATAAGAATGAAATTCATTGTAAATCAAAGATGTCAGTCATATTTTATCTTTATCAATGTTTATTATCTCCTAAATAAATGTTAAGTATGTAAATGTAAAATTTATCTTTCAAGGTAACAATTATTTTTAAAAATATACATGAAAATATCAAAGTAACCTCCACAATTATAGTGAATTTATTTCATCTAGATAAAGTTTAATTTTAACCATGACATGTACCTCAATTCAAAGACATAAAATGTACCAAAATTAATATTCACAACTATAATTCAAATCATATTTTAGCCATCCCTTCTATGAGAGATTTCATAAAATGCATCAAAGAAGTGAATTTGACTGTTTTGAATTTTAGGAATGCTAATATATGAAAGTCAGAAGTTTAGTATATGAAAGTAGGAAATTTAATATATGAAAGGAAGAAATCTAATCTATGAAAGTATGATCTCTAATATATTCCTACCTACTAGGAAAAACTCATAGTCATTTTGAGATGTATCTAGTTGGGGAAACCATGAAAAGATGTTTCATAAACTATCCATTAACTATAAAAAATGAATGATAACCATCGAGGTCTTTCAATCAAAAAGAATTCTTAACCAGGATTTCAAAAAAATGATATGCCCTAATCCCTAAAGGAGTAAAATTGTTGTGTTGTCCTTTATTTTCATTTGATTTATCCCATAGGAGCATTAGGTTTGCAATTTTGAAAACCTTGACTTTTGATCTTTTATCAAAATACCTTTTTTAAATATCTTGATTTTTACTTAACCTTTGCAAAGCTTCTGTAAAATCATCCATGCATATAAATCAAAAAAATTAAGAAGCCCAACCTTGATAAATACTTAACTATGGGCCAAATTAAAGGCTAGGGTAGGAGGGGAATTATACCCCTTCTCTCAGATACTAACAGGATACCAACCATGTCCATAAGAAATTGCATATACTCATTCATAATGAAGAAACCCTTTTTATAGTCTCTCATTGTTATTCATCATATCAATGAAATAAGGCCTTCTTATCATCAACTAAAAAACCTACACCCTTTAAACCCATATGATTGATTTATTTCCATATTTTGGGATCATTTTGTAGATAATAAGGTAAATCTAGTACAAAAATTTTAATCCTTCAAGAGTATTTCAATTTATTACGGACTACATTCAAGGTGGAATATTCATGCAATGGGATTATATAAATCATTATGGAATCTCATAAGGATCTAATAGAGTGTGTGAACTTGATCTAATGGTTTCATTTTAAATTTGGGACAATTATAAAAGGATCATTGGATTATGGCACAAAACATGAAGATCAACGGTCACTATTTAAATATTTACTCATCTCAATGGTCAAGTGATGGAATACTCAAGAAAGATGCATTATCTGACACAAAGAATGATATAAATCACCGTGATCAATCATAATTATGTAATATGACATATGCATCAAATTTAGAGACTGATATATGTTAAATATAGTAAAAGACAAAGAATCATGATGATGGTGTGTGAATTCAAGAAGTGGAACACTTGTCATTAAATAAATATGGACTAAGTTCCAAAATGGAGCATGATGTGTGAATGACCAAGTATGAACATGGAGAAGATGTGAAACCTAGATCCAACATATATATACATCATCTACGATATACACTAAGTGTGTTAGAGAGTTGAATTGAAAAGGAGAGAGGTAGAGAAAAAGAGAGGAAGAGAGATGTAGAGAAGATCATATGCAGTTATAAAATAGGTCTGTAACATAGAATTGGATTCATTTTTGCATCAATTTTGTAATTTGGCATTATATCTCCATAATAGATCTGATTTATAGCTACCATCATGAGAGCTAAGTTGGTGCTTAGTTAGGAATTAGTTTCTTCCTTAGAGTAGGTGCTCTTAAATCAGGGGATTAGTGTCTCCTTAGGGTTTGTGCCCTCAAACATTGTAGCCAGTGAGGTTTTTATTGTGAGGTTGGACTAGAATAGTAGATTCTAGCATCTATTCTCACCGTGGTTTTTCCCATATAAGATTTTCCATGTACACTAAGTGTTGTGTCTATTTGTATGTGGGTGGTCTTTGCATATACCTTATAGTTTGCATTAAATGCATTAAATGACTAATTTTAATTAGTCTACTGATTAACCCCCCCCCTATTAGTAGATAGTTATGTTTCAATAATTGGTATCAGAGCCTTGGTTCCTTATAAGAAGCTTAATTAGCTCAAGTGAATACAAGTGGCTAGTCAAGAAAGGTCTTCATCAAAAAAAGTACTTCTCTTTGATGGATCAAAGTATACATTTTAAAGCATTAGAGTGGAAGCATATTTATATTCATTAGGGTTTAATGTATGGATGTTTATTATAAATGAATATACATCTTTGGATACAACTCCTACTGATCAGGCTGCAAAGAAGGCATATGACATCAATGCCAAGACAAATAATGCTATCCTTTGTGGATTGTCTAACTCAGAGTTTATCAAAGTAATGCATTGCCAAAATGCATAGGATATCTAGAATAAGTTAAATGGAATATATGAAGGTGGTGATAAGGTAAAGTAGGCCAAGCTGCAAACATACAAAGGAAACTTAATAGTAATTATTTTATTGTATTAATAGGATATTTTAAATGAGGAATTTAAATATTTAATAGTAATTATTTTCTTGGATTAATAGGTCATCCGCATAGAACTGAAGGTAATATGGTTGAGGATCATTGAATTAGGCATGAGTTAAGTGTGTATAAGGAGTGGTCACAAGTACATTATTTTAGCAATAAATGTTAATTTATGTGTCTAAAAATGGGAAGATTTTTCATGCCACATATTGATAGATTACATTAAGAAGTCTCAAAAAAGATTTGAAATACTTTGTGTTCTTTATTTGTTCATTCTCCAACATCAGTGAATAGAGGCAGATATTTCTTAGGATTTATTTACAAATCATGAAAAATTAAAGTTGGTAGGCGAAGTAGGCTATGTTATTAAACTTCTTGAGGTATCCATATATAAATTAGGTATACATTAAACCTCTAAAGGTAGTAAAAACAACAATCTAGACTGAGAATTATACTTAGTAAGTTTATGTGTAAAATCAGGAGTGATTATGATTCAGATGATTCTATCAAAAAATTGAGGGACCTCCTTCTAGCACCATATTTTCTACCTATTAATGTAGGTTTTATACACCCACTCCAATAATTTAATAGGATAACTCCCTATAATTTTATGACTATTTGTTGCCAACTCCATGGCATGAGTTGAAAGTTGTGATTCTCCTATCTAGGTGTGGTAGAATAGTAGTTCAATCAAGGTAATTTTCTATCACCTAAGGATTTATTAGAGGTCAATCTATTTTATGGAAAGCTAACCATTTATAAATATAATATATATTCATTTACATATGGACTATAATAGATTAATTTAGACATTTAAAAAATAAAAGGGAAGGTAAGGTAGAAAGAAACATAAAATCATCTCATGGAAGTAAGAATGAAACCCTTTTAAGAAATCAAATATAGTCAAATCAAGCATGTAGTTATATTATTGTTTAACCTATTCTATGTATCACTTAAATAAAAATAGAAATATCAAGGGATAAAAGGAAATATTCTTCAATCAATTCTTACAACATAGACCCAAATGGATACTGATTTTTAATAAATTACTAGCATGCACATCTATCACAGAATTAAAAAAATAAATCAAGATCGTTACACAGAATAGTTAGATTAGTTGATATCTCAGCCTAACTTTTGAAAATTGAATACATGCATCATTCTCATAAATCAAATTAACTCATTTAAAATTCACTCATACACACACAAAACTTAAGAAAGAGAACAAAAACATAATGATAAAATATTCCTCCCTTTTTAAAAAATATAAATAAGTTTTGATGGAACTACCATGATAAGAATAGATTACATGTAATAGATAAAGAGTGTTGTGTCTAAAATTAGACTACCACTTAAAATTAGACTGCTATAAATAAAAAGAGAATTATAGATAACTATAACTAGATTTGTGCTTGACTATAAGAGGGAGTTGTCTAATTACTTGCAACTAAAGTTATAGTTGGGTATATACGTTGACTCAAAATTAATGCCACATCTGCTAATTGTTTTTCAACCCAAGCTAAATCCACAATTGGAGGTCTAAAGAGCACTTTGTATTTTGTTAGAAATGTGTCATCATTTATTAGAGGGTTATGCAAGACCTCTTTTATTGTAGGTTCTCTTTTAAAAAAATCTTTTAAATATGTGCCTAGCTCAATCACTTCATTGCTATCCCCTTGGCTTGTATGTGATGTCTTCTCTTCAAATTTTATCATAAATTGAACTAATTTGGAAATAACATGAATGTGAGGAACTAGTTGTCCATTTGACATTAAAACTACATGGATTTTGGTTTCCTTGAATAATTCCAATTTTTTTTCTATGGCCTTATTAATAGACCATGACACTCCATGCATCTCATTATTACATTCTTGAAAATATGTCCTCGTTTGCACCATCCAAGTCTAAATCAAATTGATGTTTGTTAGGTGCATCACCTCTATGTGAGAACACCAATCATGTTGAATAGCTTTAGTAAGGGTGGAAAATCTATTATTCAATTTCACAAGCTTATATTGATATTTATTGACCTTATTATTTATAGTGATGTTATTTCCTTTAGCTTTAGCAACCTCAATCACTAGATTTTATAATGATTCTAATGACATTGTCAAGGACTATCACCTTTTTTTTGGTAGTCTATGATTTTTTTACTTTAGTGCTTGGACTACCTTCATGTTCATATCCCCAATAGCTATAACAACTAAATTAGGGACTTTGTATATTCATATCTATCATATGGAATTTTACCCTTTTTTTTATCAAGGTGAATAGTTTTTATTCACTCTTAGAGATGATAATTTGGGAAACATGCTTCATTTGTATTCATATAAATATTTTCATAGACCCTATAGCCTACTCACATTTCATTATGACTTTTAAACATGTGGATGAATCTCACTTATATGGGTGGTCACATGGGTCAATGCCCATATTGTATATGTATATCTAATAGATGAGTAAGATGATAACACATAGATGACTCTCAGTTATCCACTTCCTCAAGGAGCTTTGTGACTATGTGTCTATGCCTATTAATTATAGATGAGTGGGAAAATGACACATGGATTATTCTCACTTATTCACTTACTTTGAGACATCTATAATTTGTTTTTATAGTTATTAGTCATAGATAATTAGGATGATGACGCATAAATGGATCTCAATTATTTTCTTACATGGGGAGCTTTCTTAATTACCTATATATTATGTAGGGATCAAGAAAACTAGATTGAGATAGTTGGCATAATCTTGTTAACTCAAATACTTATTTGGTTATGTATCTTAGTGATTTTATATGTAGGAAATTAGTAAGCATGGTTATTACATTTGGTAGTTCTCCATTTCTCGAGTGTTCACATGAAAATAGATTTAAAAATTTGAGGATTTATTTGTGAAGAAGCTTGATAAAGACGTGTGGTAAGATCTCCCTAATATGGACTATACAAAAGTCATAGAAATTTGAATCTCTTTGGTCAGATAATTTTCAAACATGAAAGAGACATGTGTAAAAATCAATGTCAACGAGTAAAGTCAATATAACCAAGAAAAGATAAAAAAAAATTAACAACTACTTACTTAGGTAAAGAAGCTTTTACGTAAAATTTTAAGTGAGAATGATCGGGAAAGGGAATGGGGGTGGGATTGTCAATTAGGGAACATGGGAGATAGAAGATGATGGAAAGGAAGAAGGGGATGATATAGAAGGTGAAAATAATGAATGTGATGAATCAAATTTTGATTTAGGTAGGGGTTTGTGGACCTCTAATTTTATGAAGGTTTGGCTCCTATCTACTACTAGAAAATGTGTCTATTTTGAGTGGGTATGTGTGTAGTGGGGGATATTCACAAAGGAATTTTTATATTTTTAAGTGTAAGGAGAGGAGAGATCAAGTCTCCATCTAGGGCTGATTTGTCTTGGGGGACAAGTTTATTGATTTGTATGGCCCTGGATAGTCAAATCTAGGGATATTTAGATGGATTAATTACTATCTTTCCCTGTTTATCTCCTAAGATAATTTTGGGGAAGATTTTTTTTAGTTTTTTACTAAGTTACATTGTCCCTCAATCGATTAGGAGAGATTGGGACTACATGATCCAATTTTTTTCTTTGGTTGGAAGGAATGACAATGTGAGTGGGTGAGCTTGGACTTCTAATCAATAATGTCAAGATAAAAACTTCCAAGAGTCTCTCTATTGTAAAAACCTATTAGGATGCCTTTATTATTGCATGATTTGATCTTGGACATGTTGTTACACTATTTTAAGGAAATGATGTGCCCTATTTTTAAGATGCCCTCTTTGGATAGAAATGAAAAATTTCATCCTCTTTTGCTAACCATTGTTTAAGTGTAGGAAATAAGCTTGGTGAGGGCTCCCTATTCTCTAGTAGGAGTTTCGGATGAGTTGATATCTAATGTCAAGATTGAAATGAACTTAGATATGTTTGTAAGTATTTGTTGTTGGCTTTCTTAATTATTTAGTGATATCTTTAACTTTATGTTATATTTTTGTTCTAAGAAGGAAATACTTTTCAAGGGACTTGATCTTTTCAAGACTATTCTTTAGATCTATAATGTGATTTTCAATATTAATAGTTGTAAAGAGGTATTTTAACTATTGGTGTGGGGGAAATCCATTAGGAATTCATTCCCCTCTATGGATCCTCTTTAAATAACCATATCTTGGCATAAAGAGGAAGCTGTAAGTTTAGCAATTTTTGTTAGTTCGTGTGATCCAATTAAAAACCCATATATTTGAACTTATTTTTGGGTCCCTCTTGGGATCCTAGCCTCACCCTTGATTTGAAGTTCCTCACTTGGTTTTTATATGGATGTGGGGATCTGCTAAACCCCCATAGATTTATTTATTATGGATACTAGGGCCTCCTTTTATGCCCAAGCTGGTTCTAGACACAGGCAAATACTTGGTTATTGTGATTTAGGGGCCCATTGACAACCTTCATGGTTAGCATGGTTTTATCACTTTATCTATAGTAGTTCATTGTTGTATTTAGGTCTTGTTAGGGACCCCACACATTTTCTCTCTCTTCATTTAATTTTATAGACTTAGACCTCCATTTGTGTATAGGTTGGTTCCTTATCTAGCAAAAATAAGTCTATAGGTCCCCTAGGGACCGCAATGATTATTTTTGAGTTATGGGCATCTTTATCCATTAGTACATGCTATTTTTTGGTCTATCCAAAACTAGTTGGCTCATGCACCAGTCAAATGTGGATATTGCTCTTTTCACTATCATTACTTATTTTGGTTGGGTCTTTTTTGTTTTTCCATTAAGTTGCACCTTCTTTTATCATTTATAAGCCACGGGGAGACCCATACCTCTTGATGTGTTTGATTTGGATTCCACACCAGTTTAAAATTGGGTTTATCTTAATCTAAGCTTCTACATTAAGTATTCTAGTCCAAAATAAAATCAACACCTAGTTTTTTATAAATACCTAGATTTGAAATCCAAAAAGTCCATATGAATAATTCAATGGAAATTTTGATTTTGACTTAAGGTAATGACTCATAGTTTGAATCTAGAATCATTTTATAAAAATTAGACATGGATATGAAATATTGAAGACAAAGTGGGTCCTCATTTAAAAATTTGATGATGTGGTGTGTTGCTCACAATAAATGGTGACTCCATGGTGAAATACCTTAGAGTATTTGAGAATCTATAATATTTTTTCTGTACATCATGACAAAATTTTGTTATTTACAATAAAAAAATTAAATCAATCAAGAAAATGAAAGAAGATTTGACATATCCATAAAACATACTAAGCCTTTTCACTTATCAAATCGTGTGTGATTTTGCGAATATTATTTACCCTTGTTATGATATTTTTAATAAATATTAGATAAAATTTGAGGTATATTTACCTCTTTTTAAATCATTTTTCTTAGATTTTAAGCAAAAGGGTTTGGTAAGAAAAGCATTACTCTATTGCTATCCATACGCCCATAGCCCCAATAAAGATAACTTTGATTCCACTCTCAGAATGTCTCTGTTGTCATCTAAGTGTCCATACTCCTGATAGATATTACTTGAATCAACCTTTTTTTATGAGTTTTTTTAAACATCTCTTGGAAGTGGGGTTGGGAAACACCATTAAATAGGTGCATAAGAATGAAATTCATTGTAAATCAAAGATGTCAGTCATATTTTATCTTTATCAATGTTTATTATCTCCTAAATAAATGTTAAGTATGTAAATGTAAAATTTATCTTTCAAGGTAACAATTATTTTTAAAAATATACATGAAAATATCAAAGTAACCTCCACAATTATAGTGAATTTATTTCATCTAGATAAAGTTTAATTTTAACCATGACATGTACCTCAATTCAAAGACATAAAATGTACCAAAATTAATATTCACAACTATAATTCAAATCATATTTTAGCCATCCCTTCTATGAGAGATTTCATAAAATGCATCAAAGAAGTGAATTTGACTGTTTTGAATTTTAGGAATGCTAATATATGAAAGTCAGAAGTTTAGTATATGAAAGTAGGAAATTTAATATATGAAAGGAAGAAATCTAATCTATGAAAGTATGATCTCTAATATATTCCTACCTACTAGGAAAAACTCATAGTCATTTTGAGATGTATCTAGTTGGGGAAACCATGAAAAGATGTTTCATAAACTATCCATTAACTATAAAAAATGAATGATAACCATCGAGGTCTTTCAATCAAAAAGAATTCTTAACCAGGATTTCAAAAAAATGATATGCCCTAATCCCTAAAGGAGTAAAATTATTGTGTTGTCCTTTTTTTTCATTTGATTTATCCCATAGGAGCATTAGGTTTGCAATTTTGAAAACCTTGACTTTTGATCTTTTATCAAAATACCTTTTTTAAATATCTTGATTTTTACTTAAGCTTTGCAAAGCTTCTGTAAAATCATTCATGCATATAAATCAAAAAAATTAAGAAGCCCATCCTCGATAAATACTTAACTATGGGCCAAATTAAAGGCTAGGGTAGGAGGGGAATTATACCCCTTCTCTCCGATACTAACAGGATACCAACCATGTCCATAAGAAATTGCATATACTCATTCATAATGAAGAAACCCTTTTTATAGTCTCTCATTGTTATTCATCATATCAATGAAATAAGGCCTTCTTATCATCAACTAAAAAACCTACACCCTTTAAACCCATATGATTGATTTATTTCCATATTTTGGGATCATTTTGTAGATAATAAGGTAAATCTAGTACAAAAATTTTAAGCCTTCAAGAGTATTTCAATGTCTTACAGACTACATTCAAGGTGGAATATTCATGCAATGGGATTATAGAAATCATTATGGAATCTCATAAGGATCTAATAGAGTGTGTGAACTTGATCTAATGGTTTCATTTTAAATTTGGGACAATTATAAAAGGATCATTGGATTACGGCACAAAACTTGAAGATCAACGGTCACTATTTAAATATTTATTCATCTCAATGGTCAAGTGATGGAATACTCAAGAAAGATGCATTATCTGACACAAAGAATGATATAAATCACCGTGATCAATCATAATTATGTAATATGACATATGCATCAAATTTAGAGACTGATATATGTTAAATATAGTAAGAGACAAAGAATCATGATGATGGTGTGTGAATTCAAGAAGTGGAACACTTGTCATTAAATAAATATGGACTAAGTTCCAAAATAGAGCATGATGTGTTAATGACCAAGTATGAACATGGAGAAGATATGAAACCTAGATCCAACATATATATACATCATCTACGATATACACTAAGTGTGTTAGAGAGTTGAATTGAAAAGGAGAGAGGTAGAGAAAAAGAGAGGAAGAGAGTTGTAGAGAAGATTATACGCAGTTATAAAATAGGTTTGTAACATAGAATTGGATTCATTTTTGCATCAATTTTGTAATTTGGCATTATATCTCCATAATAGATCTGATTTATAGCTGCCATCATGAGATTTGAGTTGGTGCCTAGTTAGGAAATAGTTTCTTCCTTAGAGTAGGTGCTCTTAAATCAGGGGATTAGTGTCTCCTTAGGGTTTGTGCCCTCAGACAGTGTATCTAGTGAGGTTTTGATTGTGAGGTTGGATTAGAATAGTAGATTCTAGCATCTATTATCACCTTGGTTTTTCCCATATAAGATTTTACATGTACACTAAGTGTTGTGTCTATTTGTATGTGGGTGGTCTTTGCATATACCTTATAATTTGCATTAAAAGAATTAAATGACTAAATTTAATTAGTCTACTGATTAACCCACCCTCTTAGTAGATATTTATGTTTCAATAATTTTTATCAGAGCCTTGGTTCCTTATAAGAAGCTTAATTAGCTCAAGTATATCTTGGACAGTGAATACAAGTGGCTAGTCAAGAAAGGTCTTCATCAAAAAAAGTACTTCTCTTTGATGGATCAAAGTATACATTTTAAAGCATTAGAGTGGAAGCATATTTATATTCATTAGGGTTTAATGTATGGATGTTTATTATAAATGAATATACATCTTTGGATACAACTCCTACTGATCAGGTTGCAAAGAAGGCATATGACATCAATGCCAAGACAAATAACGCTATCCTTTGTGGATTGTCTAACTCAGAGTTTATCAAAGTATTGCATTGCCAAAATGCATAGGATATCTAGAATAAGTTAAATGGAATATATGAAGGTGGTGATAAGGTAAAGTAGGCCAAGCTACAAACATACAAAGGAAACTTAATCGTAATTATTTTTTTGGATTAATAGGATATTTTAAATGAGGAATTTAACTATTTAATAGTAATTATTTTCTTGGATTAATAGGTCATCCGCATAGAACTGAAGGTAATATGGTTGAGGATCATTGAATTAGGCATGAGTTAAGTGTGTATAAGGAGTGGTCACAAGTACATTATTTTAGCAATAAATGTTAATTTATGTGTCTAAAAATGGGAAGATTTTTCATGCCACATATTCATAGATGACATTAAGAAGTCTCAAAAAAGATTTGAAATACTTTGTGTTCTTTATTTGTTCATTCTCCAACATCAGTGAAAAGAGGAAGATATTTCTTAGGATTTATTTACAAATCATGAACAATTAAAGTTGGTAGGCGAAGTAGGCTATGTTATTAAACTTCTTGAGGTATCCATATATAAATTAGGTATACATTAAACCTCTAAAGGTAGTAAAAACAAAAATCTAGACTGAGAATTATATTTATTAAGTTTATGTGTAAAATCAGGTGTGATTATGATTCAGATTATTCTATCAAAAAATTGAGGGACCTCCTTCTAGCACCATATTTTATACCTATTAATGTAGGTTTTATACACCCACTCCAATAATTTTATAGGATAACTCCCTATCATTTTAGGACCAGTTGTTGCCAACTCCATGGCATGAGTTGCAAGTTGTGATTCTCCTATCTAGGTGTGGTAGAATAGTAGTTCAATCAAGGTAATTTTCTATCACCTAAGGATTTATTAGAGATCAATCTATTTTATGGAAAGATAACCATTTATAAATATAATATGTATTCATTTACATATGGACTATAATAAATTAATTTAGACATTTAAAAAATAAAAGTGAAGGTAAGGTAGAAAGAAACATAAAATCATCTCATGAAAGTAAGAATGAAACCCTTTTAAGAAATCAAATATAGTCAGATCAAGCATGTAGTTATATTATTGTTTAACCTATTCTATGTATCACTTAAATAAAAATAGAAATATCAAGGAATAGAAGGAAATATTCTTCAATCAATTCCTACATCATATACCCAAATGAAAAATGATTTTTAATAAATCAACATAGTTTGAAACCTTAAATTATTCTAAAAATTATAAAAAACATATTTTTTAAAAGAGAAAAGAGTGTTCATCATGATGGTATTATGTTTTTGCATTTTACCACTAAAATTCATAGTGTATTTGATGATTGAAGTTTAATTTTTTTATTTTTCATCAATACTCTTTGACTTGGCTATAGATTTACATGTCCAAGCCTTTGGATCGTGAATCCAAACCATCATTGAGGTAAAAGTCTTGATTTTTGAATTAAAATTAAAATAGTGCATTCTCATTAATAATGTGATAACATTATTAATGCGATCACATTATTAACTATATTAATAATACTATTATGTTCCCTTAATAATGTCATCATGTTATTAACCATATTAATAATATGATTACATTAGTTAATAATGTTAACACATTAAAAAATTGATCATGTTATATTTTCATAACACCCAAAAACATAAATTTACTTTTGAACTCAAATTGTATATATTTTTGTATATGTTCTTGAGCTCCCTAATAGTGGTGTTCTTTCATGTGATATGGAAAAGATCCCTAAACTTTGATAGTGAATTAAAGTTCATATAATTACATTAGAATTCAAAAAATTTATGGGTATTCAGTTAAAATAAAATATTAAGTGATAGCTCTATATTAAAAAAATTGACTAAAGAGTCATCAAATGTATTTTTATGTTTTTTATTATTAGTCAAATTTGTATCTAGTTCATCATAGGACACCATAATCAGATTTGAGTAAGAATCATCAGGTACTTTATTATTTCTCGAGAATGAAGTGCCTAATGATGGTGGGGAGATTGGGCATGTATCCTCTATTGATAACTAATGTTGTTACTATTGATCACTGATATTGTTACGTCCAGTCCTCTCCATGCATCATTTAGAGGACCAATTTGCTTTTAGTTTGTTTTAGAGTTAAATTTAGACAATCAGTTAATATTTATAATTAGTCTTTGTTTATATGGAGTGAACCATATGTGTATGTTTAAAGAACCATACATGCATGTTTATAGCTATTTTTAGACTATTTTTTGAATAATTGGTTAAACTCCTCTAAGTCAAGCTCTCCATGTTATTTAATTAGTTACATCTTTACTATTTTATGACTTGAAAAAACTGTAACAGATATATCAGAAATAATATAGAGTATTATTGCATATTTTTGGCTTATCTTTGTTGTAAGTGTTTTGTTTTAATTTACTATTATTTTGTTATGATATTATAATTGGTTTATCATCTAGTTGGGCTTGGATAAAATCTACATCTAGTATAGAGTAGGTATTTTTCTTTTGGGTTAAATATTTAGTAGTTGGAATTTTGCCAAAAAATTATCATGTCAAATTCTACTCCTTGCCCATTCCAGAATTTGATGGAAATGAGTATGATTATTGGTGTATCAAAATGATAACCTTTTTGATAGGAAAATATTTTTGGAATATTATTGAATCAGGTTATGCAGAGCCAACTGATTGGAATTCCCTCACAGTGAATGATAAAATAACTAAGCAGGAGGATAAGAAGAAGAATTCTCAAGCCTTATTTCATATTCAAATAGCTCTAGATAAGAGCCTATTTTCATAAATTTTAGGAGAAAAGATAGCAGAGGATGCTTCGAAGACTTTAAAAGAAGCTTACCAAGGTAGTGATCAAGTCAAAGTTGTCAAGTTACAGACATTGAAGAGAGAATTCAAGAATTTGAAGATGCAAGAAGCTGTAAGTGTGAGTACCTATTGTGTCAGAGTAAAAGATGTGGTCAATAAGATGGCTACACTTGGTGAAATTTTGAACAATGGGGTTGTGATCAAAAAGGTGTTGAGCTCACACCAGGGTGGAACCATGTTACCATAATCATAGAAGAAAGCAAGAATTTTTTTACTCTTTAATTTGATCATCTAGTTGGATCTTTGATGTCTCATGAAGAAAGATTGAGAGATTCATTTAGAGAAAGTGATGAGAAATCTCTTTCCTCCAAATTACAAATAACAAAGAATGAAGATGCCAATAGTAGCATCAAAAGTAATCAAGGCCAAGGTAGAGGTCAAAATTAGAATTACTCAAGAGGAAATATAGGTAGAGGTGGTTTTCGAGGAAGAGGTGGTTTCATAGGAAGAGGTAGAGGCCCATTTTATAAAAGAAATATCCAGTGTTATCATTGTAATAGGTATGGCCACTTTAATTATGAGTGTATATTAAAAGAAGGTAATAATGATAAAAGTGTTCATTATTCTCAAGAAGGTGATGAGAATCCTCTAGATAATTTATTTTTATCTTATGACAAAGCTAAAAATATTTCTAAAGATGTTTGGTATTTAGATTCAGGATGTTCTAACCACATGTCAGGGAATGAAAAAAAATTTTCTATAATGGATGAAAGTTTTAAATCCAAGATCAAGCTTGGTGATGACAAATCATTGGAGGTTGTTACAAAAGGAGCTATGAAATTCCATACAAAATAAGGTATGAAGAGTGTTAAAGATATTTATTACACTCCAAAGTTAAAGCATAATTTGTTGAGTGTTAGACAATTATGTGAGAAAAATTATAAAGTTGTATTTGAAGATAAATAATGTATAATTTATTATAAGAATCAAGGAAATAAGATGGTAACAATTGTGCCTATGACAAAGAATAGGATGTTCCCATTGAAGTTTGGTGAACATAATAGGTGCCTTGTCAATATGGCATATGAGGATACAAGTTGGTTGTGGCATCTCAGGTATGGGCATTTAAATTTTCATAGTTTGAAGATTCTAACATCAAAAGCATTAGTTTTTGTTTTGCCTAAGGTTGAAGAGCACAAGGAAGTTTGTGAAATATGTGCTAAAGGAAAATATACAAGAGAGAAATTTCCAAAAGGCAATGCATGGAGGGCTCATTATCCACTCCAATTAAGTCATTCAGAATTTGTGGTCCTATGCAGACAAAGAGTTTGGGTAAGTCATCATATTTCATTAATTTTATTGATGATTACTCACAACATTGTTGGGTTTATTTTTCAAGACCAAAGGTGAAGATCTTGAGACATTAAAGAGGTTTAGAGCCCTTGTAGAAAATGACAAAGGGTGAAAAATCAAATTCTTAAGGAAGAATCGTACAGTGGTGAAGATGGCATGAAGTATGCCACAAACAAAGGGATTAAGAAATTCTTTTTGGGGAGATGTAGTTGCTATAGTAGTATATATTGTCAATCAGATTCTCACTAGTGCACTTGAGAGGATGACTCCGTATGAAGCCTAGTAGGAGAAAATGCTAAATGTTAATTATTTCAAAAAAATTGGTTGCTTAGCCTATGTTAATGTTTCTGATCAAAAGAGGCAAAAGTTAGATCCCAAAAGTGAGTCATGTATTTTTGTTGGATATAGTGAGGAAAGTAAGGCTTACAAGTTATATAATCCTCTAACTAATAGGTTTATTGTGTCAAGAGATGTGATTTTTTATGAAGGGGGAGTTTATGGTCATCAAAAAGGCCATATGGATAAGTCAAAATCTGTTTTAAATGAAGTTATTATGGATGATATTGACCATGGGCAGCCCACTAATATTTTTGTTCCAAGTGATAAAAATCCACCAAATAACCCCTCATCTAGTTGTTAAATTCCAAGTGTAAGTCCATATTCAAGTCCTATTTCTATGAGAAAGGTAAGAAGATTGAGTGACATTTATCAAAGGAGTTCAAATCAAGCACATGAAGAAAATCCAAGAGGTGAGACACTGAAGTTTACTTTACTTACCAAGGCTGATTTTGAACCATCATGTTTTGAAGATGCATATACTAATGAGGTTTGGATGCAATCAATGCAAGAAGAGATGGATTCTATTCACAGGAATGACACTTCAGAGCTTACAAAGCTTCCACATGATAAGAAAAATATTGGCACCAAATTGGTCTATAAGACTAAGTGTAACAGTGATGGAAGTGTTGAAAGGCATAAGGCGATATTAGTTGCTAAAGGCTTCACACAGAACTATGGCATTGATTATGAAGAGACATTTGCACCAGTAACAAGACAAGAGACCATTAGAATGTTTATTTCATTATCATCTCAAAAATAACTGGAGCATCTATCATATGGATGTGAAAAGTGCCTTCTTGAATGGGTACTTAGAAGAAGAAGTATATGTGCAATAGCCACAAGGTTTTGAAGTGCAAGGAAAATAAAATCATGTCTACAAGTTGAAGAAGGATTTGTATGGCCTCAAACAAGCACCAAGATCATGGTATGTTGGGATTGATGGATATTTTCAAGAGAATGGATTTCAAAGAAGTAAGAGTGAACCTACGCTTTACTACAAACAAGAAGGTAATGATATTCTAATTGTAAGTTTGTATGTTGATGACTTGTTGTATATGAGTAGCAGTTCTATGATGAAGGATGAATTCAAAGTTTCCATGATGAATGAATTTAAGATGAAATATTTAGGCCTCATGAAATATGTTTTAGGAATGGAGGTTTATCAAAGGGAGAATAAAATTTTCATTTTTCAAACAAAGTTTACTAAATATATGTTGAAGAAACTTGATATGGTTGATTGTAAACCAGTCTCCACTCCAGTTGCTCATGAAGTTGTGTTGTGTAGAGATGATGGTGCTAAAAGAGTTGATGAGATAGCCTATAAAAGTATTGTCAAAATCTTAATGTTTCTAACTCACATAAAACCTGATATTTCTTATTCAATTTCACTTATTTCAAGGTACATGACAGAGCCATTAGAAATACATATGAAGGCAGCCAAGAGAATTTTGAGGTATGTGAAAGGCACTCTAGATTTTGGTATTCATTACTACACTTCTAAAAGGTTGAATCTTGTTTTTTTTAGTGATTCTGATTGGGGAGGTAGTTTGGATGATTGAAAATCAACATTTGGGAATTGTTTTTCTTTTGGTTTTGGTTTGATTACTTGGAGCTCAAAGAAGCAAAGTATAGTTTCCCTTTCTTCTAAAGAAGCAGAGTATGTTGTAGTCACTTAATCAGGTACACAAGCATTATGGCTTAGAAAAATTCTTGAATAAATTGGAGAGATTCAAGTTCAGTCCACATTTATTTTTTGTGATAACATTAGTGCTATTAAATTGGCCAAGAATCTAGTCCATCACAACAAGACAAAACATTTTGATTTAAAGCATCATTTTATCCAAGATTTTGTGTAGTTGAAGGTAGTAGAATTGAAATACATCAACACTAAATAATAGTTGGTAGATATCTTCACAAAATTAGTTGAAATAGATCAATTTTTGACACTCAGAGATCATATTATAAGCCCTCTCAGCATCAAGGGGGAGTATGTTGATAACTGATGTTGTTACATCCAGTCCTCTCCATGCATGATTTAGAGAACCAGTTTACTTTTAGTTTATTTCAGAGTTAAATTTAGACAATCAGTTAATATTTATAATTAGTCTTTGTTTATATGGAGCAAACCATATATGCATGTTTAAAGAACCATACATGCATGTTTATAACTATTTTTAGACTGTTGTTTGAACAGTCAGTTAAACTCCTCTAAGTCAAGTGCTCCATGTTATTTAATTAGTTGCATCTTTACTATTTAATGACTTGAAAAAAATGTAATAGATATATTAGAAATAATACAGAGTATTATTGCATATTTTTGGCATGTCTCTGTTGTAAGTGTTTTGTTTTAATTTATTGTTATTTTTTTATGTTATTATAATTGGTTTATCATCTAGTTAGGCTTGGATAAAATCTACATCTAGTATTAGAGCAAGTATTTTTCTTTTGGGTTAAAGATTTAGTAGTTGAAATTTTGCCAAAAATTTATCATGTCAAATTCTAACTCCTTACCCATTCCAGAATTTCATGAAAATGAGTATGATTATTGGTGTATCAAAATGATAACTTTTTTGATAGGAAACAATTTTTAGGAGATTATTGAATCAAGTTATGCAGAGCTAACTAATTGGAATGCCCTCACAGTGAGTGATAAAACAACTAATAAGGAAGCTAAGAAGAAGAATGCTCAAACACATATTGTCTGAAGATGATCCCTACGTGGTGAGCAAATACAACCCAGATTATCATGGTAATTACTTCCATCACTTAATCTATAGACTCCATCTGATACCACCCACTTTCTTTCTTCGGGTCTCCATGCCCCACATTCACAATTTTGTTCAACCACACTTGCACTTCTTTTTCTTCTTTAATTGCATCGTCACTCTTGTAATAGAAATGCAAGTAGTCATTTACCCATTACTTTAAGGTAGATGAGATATCCATGCCATCCATCGCATAAGGATAGTCATGGATCACCATCTTGAGCCCATGAGGCACCGTTAAGTCTGGATCTACCATCCCTCTGCATATATGTCATAACTTAAAATTAGTTTCCTAATGAAACATAGGATTTGGCAGAAGAATAGAGAGAATGTTATACCTTTTAATGAGATCAGTGGGCAAGCCTTGCTCAATGAGTTTCCACTATTTATATGTCTTGGAGGACAAATCCATGGAGTATCTGCCAGGGGTGAATTCAAATTCAATAACTCCTTTTGTATTGATTAGAATCTGGTGGGAAGATTGATTGATATCCATGCTATCAAGGTAATGAGGGAGCAATAATTTGTGGAAGGGATGCATTTTGCTCAATCATCTGTGCATAGCTATGATGAAGGGATCAATGATCGCATGAGTTCTTATCCTACATGAAGTGATGGAAAAAATATTCATCGTAACATTCATTTTGTCTATAGAATATATCAACATAATTAATGGTTGTACATCTTAGTTTGTTCATACCAGTGACTCATTTACTAGTGATAACTGAAATAATTAACTCGTGAATGAGCTTTGGTGAGTAGCCACATAGCCCTTTATTCTCCCCATTAGGTAGGGGTATAAACATTTCTAATATCTTGGCTGACACTAGTGGGAGGTAGACACAACTTGATGGTAGCAGCCCTCAGCATCCCTCCGTGTGTGAGGAAGAAAAAAGTGCAGGAGACATACATTTTAAGATCGTCTAATTTTTTGTTAATGCATTCGATGTAGGGCATGTATGCATCGTATTAATCCAAAATGAACAATATTTTTTCTTCCATAGCCTAACCGATTGATTCATTCACATTTAAAGAGATTAGTCACAACATTACAACATCACCTCTATTTGTTAGGATATGATGTGGTTATTTTAAATAAGAGATGGATATCTACATATACCTGTTGCACTGAAAGTTCATCCAGGTTTTTCTCAATATGTACTGTAGTTATACTACTCTCTTCAAGACCATATAACTTTACATCCAAATTACTAGACAGTGGAAAGTTCTGTTAACAGTTACAAGAGTAGGGAATGAGTATTATAATTAATATTCAAGTACCACATCAAAAATTTAACTCGAGATTAAACCAGGCTGGCATACAAATTTTCTTGCCTCCAAAGATTGAATGGCCATTAGATTGATTCCTGAAAGAGCTTGGCATGCAAACTCTTCATCTATTTTCCAAGCACATTCCTCATCTATCAATCACACATCAAACATTAAATTCTTAGTATTAGTTATCCTGATTACCCTATGGATATAAAATAAAAGTTACTTATCTCGCATGAGTACCCACCCTTAAAAACTTGGTGAGAGCTAAAATTTATAATAGCTTGGTCTTCTATCCTAAGCAATCTTTTGATCATCTAAAGTGAAATTAGGTCTCAAATAAGGTCCATAACAGATTTGAGAGCCTTTGTGACTCCTTTGCAGTAAATAGATTTAATATAATTCAGCAAGTTTGATGAAAAAAATAGGCCAACTTTTTGGAAGTCATAACTTTTGACCCATAGCTTTATTTGAGCTCTTCCACATGTTAAAATGATTGTATCAAAAAATTTGTTACTATCTTAGGATTTCTACCTACCTAGCAATGTTTTTTATATTTTTTGGAGGCTATACGTGATCATTTGAGGGTCTGAAATTATGATTTAATTATTTTCTCAGATTTTTTTATTTTTAGAAATTGTTTATTTTTAGAACCAAACATGAAATTCAGTTGAATTTCATCTCATAGTCTAATTATAGTGTTTAGGGTATTTTAAGAGATTCATGAGATATTTTGAGAGTTTTAAAAAATAGACATTTTTTTTAAGATTTTAGTTTTTTTTTCAAATTTTACATGTAAACTCTAATTTCTAAGTTGAGGCTTATTTAAGCATGCTTTGGGTTTGTAATTATTAGAAGTCATTCAATATGAATAAATATAATTTATTATTTAGAGTCTTATTCTATTGGTAATTTTATTTGTCTTGTTGGTTTTTGGGTTCATTATCTAGTATCAGAGCAAGTTCAAATATTGAAAGAGTAAAGAATGGTGAGAGGATGAAGACATGTTACACAAATGAACTAGAGTATACAAGAGCTGCAAAGGTAAGTTAAACAATTAACAAAGGTTACCACCAATCAATAGAGAAGATAAGGTGGTGATGAAGAAACAGATTATGATAAAGAAATTCAGCAAGAAGAAGAAGAACAAAAATAACCACCATCGATGGAAGAGAGGATGGTTTTGGCTTTATAAGGAAGAAATGAAAGAATCAAGATTTATGTTCTAGATTATGGCTGTAGTTTAATACTAGAGGAGTTGATAGATTGAATGAATAGCATGGAGAAGTTCTTGGAGTGGAAGAATATGAGAGACGACAAGAAGGTAAAGTTTGCATACATGAAATTGAAAGGTCATGAAATGATTTGGCAAGATCCCCTGTAGAAAGAGACATAGAGAAAAGGTAAAGAGAAGATTAATTCATAGAAAAATATGGAGAAAATTTTGAGAGAGAAAATTCTTCTTATGGATTATGTACAAACCCTATATAGAAGATTTTATAATTTGAGGCAAAAAAATCATATATAAGAATATACAAATGAATTTCATAAACTTTTCATATGAGTGGAGCATGATAAAACAAAAGAGAAAATGGTTTTAAGTTATGTAAATGATTTGAAATTTTCTATTCAAGATGAATTAAGCATGAATAGAATACTTAACATGGAAGAGGCTTATCAATTAGCTTCGAAGGCATAAGAAAACAAATAGATAAAATTTTAGAAGGACATCTACTGGTCTAAATAAAGGTGGATCCCCTCCAATAAGGGGATAAGGTGGGTTTAATACCACTAGAGGTGGTTTTAATACCAATAAACGTGAATCATCACATGGTGCATAAAGACAAGATGATAATAGGCAAGGGTTTCAATACCAACAAAAAGGAAGAGAATTTTAGAGAGGATGACATTATGGTGGTGCTAGATGATAGTTTTCAAATAAACGTAGATATTATTTCTATTATAGATGTGGAGAAAAAAATCATAGAGTGTTGGAGTACCCACACTATCAAGATCAAGAAAGGAGGCAAGAAGATCACCCAAGAAAAAATCTAGTTGAGGCTGAAATAGAAAATTATAATATTGAAGTTGCACCAATAGATGTTGGGGAGAATCTCATAATGAGAAGAATCATGATCTCTCTAAGGAAGGATCAAGTGCAAAATAAAGAAGGTGGTGATGCATGGTTGTGATCAAATATTTTTTGAACAAGATGTACTTTAGGTGGAAAGGTATGCAAAGTAATTATAGATGGTGGTAGTTGTGAAAATATGGTTTCTAAAGAAATTATTGAGAAACTAAATTTTTAATGTGAAAAGCATCCTAATCTTTATCAGATTTCATTGTTTAAAAAAGGGAATGAAGTTACAGTAGATAAAAGGTGATTAATCAAATTTTCTATAAGAAAAAGTTATAATGATGAAATATGATGTGATGTTATTCTAATGGATGCATGTCATGTGTTATTAGGAAGATCATGGTAATTTGATAGGAAAGCAATTCATGATGGAGCAAAGAACACGTACACTTTTTGGAAAGGTGGTTTAAAGGTAGGTTTTTTACCTCTTAAAGAGGAAGAGAAGACAGAAAGCATTCTTTCTACTAAAGAATCTATCTAAGATATGAAGGTAGCAAGTTGTTGTTATGCATTAGTAGTAAAAATGAAGAAACAAAAATAGTTTCAATACCAACATAAGTAGTAAGAGTGTTGAAATAATATGCAGATGTTATGCCTAATGAGTTACCACTGAAGAGAGATATACATCATCACATTGATTTGATTCCAAGATCAGCTCTACCCAATCAAGCAACTTTTAAGATGAGTCCAATAGAAGATGCAAAATTAAATAAACAAATTATTGAATTGCTAAAGAAGATGGTGATAAAGGAGGGTATGAGTCCTTGTGCAACACTAGCTTTGCCAACTCTAAAAAAGGATATAGAGGATGGAGAACATGTGTGGATAGTAGACTAATTAATAAAATTACAATAAAATATAAGTTTTCTATACTTTGTTTAGATGATATGATGGATGTGCTCAAAGGAACAAAATATTTTATCAAGATTGATCTACGGAGTGTTTATTATCAGATTTAAATTCATGAAGAAAATGAGTGGAAAATTACACTCAAGACTAGAGATGACTTATACGAGTAGATGGTGATGCCATTCGGATTATCTAATACACCTAGCACATTCATGAAGGTGATGAATATAGTGCTATGCAAATATATTGGTAAGTTTAAGTTTATTTTGATGATATTTTGATATTCAGTAAGACTAAAGAAGAACCCTTACAAAATTTGAGAATGGTAATGGATTTGTTAAGAAAAGATAAGTTATAAGCAAATTTGAAGAAGTGTAGGTTTATATGGAATAGTTTGGTATTTTTAAGATTTATACTTTTAGCAGATTGTGTGAAAATGGATGAAGATAATATGAAGGTGATTGTTGAGTGGCCTATTCCAAAAATTATTATAGAGGTAAGAATTTTCATGGTTTATCAATTTTTTACAGAAAAATTATTATAAAATCTAGTAGTTTTGTGGTACCAATAACAAATTGCATGAGAGGAAAATAATTTACATGGACTAGAGCGGTCACAAAAAGCTTTAAATTTTTAAAGAAGAAGATTATGGAAAAACCAATTTTAACATTACCATATTTTAACAAAATGTTTGAGGTTGATTGTGATGCTTTATTTGTAGGAATTCATGTTGTGTTGAGTCAAGAAGGAAAGCTAATATCATATTTTAGTGAAAAATTGAATGAGGTGAGAACAAAGTATTCTACTTATGATGTTGAAATTTTTACAATTATATAGACATTAAGACATTGGAGGCATTATCTGGTGCCTAAGGAGTTTATACTATTTCCAAATCATGAAGCTTTGAAGTATGTGAATACACAAAACAAGTTGAATAATAGGAATGCAAAGTGGGTTTCTTTGTTGAAGGTGTATATTTTTGTGTTGAAACATAAATCAGGAAAATAGAATTAGGTAGTTGATGCATTGAGTAGGAGGTTAGCGTTATTAACTACTATGGTGAGTGAAGTAGTTGGATTTGAAGATATCAAAGAATTATATGATACTGATCCATATTTTAGTAAGGTAGTTGAGAAGTGTAAGAATCGATAAATAGGTGGGACAAATGCTATTCATGATGATTATCTTCTAAAAGAAGGTTATCTCTTCAAAAGGAAACAATTATTCATTCTATTTAGATCTCTACAAGATAATATAATAAGAGAATTACATAGTGGTGGTTTGGCTGGACATTTTGGTAAGATGAAGATAATAACTTTAGTGGAGAAAAAGTATTTTGGGTCAAAGATGAAGAGAGATGTGATAAGGTATATTTTAAGGTGTAGAATATATCAGGTGGATAAATGACATGCATAAAATATTAGACTATACATGCCATTACTAGTTCTAAGAAGATCATGGACAAATTTGAGTATGGACTTTGTGTTGGGATTGCTAAACACACAGAGAAGTAACAACTTAATTTTTGTTGTAGACAAAGTTTCTAAAATGGTTCATTCCATTGCATGTAATAAAACCAATGATGCCACTAGGGTTACAAATTTATTTTTTATGGATATTGTGAGATTACATGGTATTCTAAGAACTATTACTTGAGATTGGGGCACAAAATTTATAAGTCATTTTTGGAGGACTTTATGAAAAAATATGGATACTAAGCTATAATTTAGTAGTGCATATCACTCACAAATAGATAGACAAATAGAAGTTGTGAATAGGAGCTTAAGAAATTTATTGAGATGTATAGTGGGAGAAAATCCAAAGCAATGGGACTAAGCTTTACCACATGCTGAGCTTGTATATAATAGTCCAATGAATATATCAATAGGAAAGTCACCTTTTCAAATTATTTATGACAGAAATTCTATGGGTATTTTTGATTTGGTACAATTACCAATTTTAAATTGAATTAGTGATGATGCATAAGCGTTTATAAAACATATGCAGTAGTTGCAAGGAGTAAGAAGAAATTTGTAGGAAAGTAATGATAAATATAAACCATCAACATATGTTAGAAGAAGATCTAAGGTATTTGAATAACGAAAGCTGGTAATGGTTTACTTGAAAAAAGAAGGATTTCCAGAAGTCACATATAATAAGTTGAAGTACAAGAAAATTGGACCATGTAAAATTGTGAACAAAATCAATGATAATGCCTATGAGGTAAGTTTACCATAGAATTTTGATATATATCTATTATTTAATATATAAAATTTATATGAATTCCATAGAGAAGATGGTGAATATGACAAAGATGAATAAGTAAATTGGGAGCAGCAAGTTTAAAAGGAGAAGAAAGGAAAAATAGTGTAGTTTTTGGATATGAAGACAGTGAGCACAAGGAAAAGGAATTATAACATGTATTTCATGCAGTGGGAAGGATTACAACAAGAAGACAAAACTTGGATTACATAATGGGAGCTTAATAAGATTGATGATAAAAAATGGCAGCAGTATAATCAGGCCAACTCACAAGAGCTGAGTTGTTGTCATCCAGAAGAGAATGATGAAAAAAATAGGCCAACCTTCTGGAGGCTATAACTTTTGACCTGTAGCTCTATTTGATCTCTTCCACATGCCAAAATGACCATATAGAAAAGTATGTTGTTTTCCTAGGAGTTTGACCTGCATAGCAATTTTTTTGATATTTTTTAGAGACCATACATGATCATTTGAGGGTTTGAAATTGCAATTTAATTATTTTTCTAGAGTTTTTCCATTTTTAGAACCAGACATCAACTTCAGTTGACTTTCATCTCATAATCTAATTATAATGTGTATGATATTTTGAGAGTTTTTAAAAATAGGCATTTTTTTTAAATTTTAATTTTGTCAAATTTGGTATGTAAACTCTAATTTATGAGTTGAGGCTTATTTAAGCATGGTTTTGGTTTTTAATTATTAGAAGTTATTCAATAAAATGTATTGTTCAGAGTCTTGGCCTATTGGTAATTATATTTATCTTTTTAGTTTTTAGGCTCATTAATGAACTTATCAACAAATATGGACTTGAGTGTGGGCACCACCTTCTTGATAAAGGACCTCACCAAATTAGCCCTATAGTTAGAAATATTAATATGAGGGGATTCTCATCTGGTGGAATAAAGAATTGTGTGGTAGGTAGGAAAGGCAAGCTCTCAAAATTTTGATCTGTCATGTTATAAACATTATCATTGAAACCACCAAACTAAGTAACCATAATGAGCCATTATATAAATGGTGAATACTAGACATAGGCTTTGATTTAATAATTGATGAATAAAGTATTAAATAATAATAACTTGTCTTAGTGGGTGCCCATCCACTTCTACATCTCCTGGGATATGAAAGATCTTATGATCCATTGAACAGCTCTATGTGAGGATTGGAATCTGTGTTTGGGTTACCTAGATCATTGTAAACATCATAGTCATAAATGTGATCCCACAAATACCTCTTTTTGGTTCCATTTTATTAAAGGTTAGCCAACTCTTGGTTTCTCAAAGATATCAGACCTATTGGTATTTCATCCAGAAGATGGCTCTAAAATCAATGCTCAAATCACATTAATATCATATTGTCCCCTCCCATCGATACTTATTTCTCAAAAAAATATGGCTCAACATACCTGAGTATAAAAAAAGCATGGGGTTTTGTTGTGTAAATAATAAGGGTAGATCTAGGAGTTTAATAAAAAATGAAGAGTGGGAATTTTGTCAGGGATGGTAGAGAGACTAAGGGATTTCAGGAAGAACTCCCTAGCATGTGTATTTTTAACAAGCAATGCATTGGGCACGCCCAATTTATACTTCCATTTGAAGTTGACTCGGTATCTTATATCACCAATAATGGGAACATCTAGTGGGTTCTATATTATTGACATCTCCTTTCCTTTCTTCCCCACTCTGTATCTACATAATTACTAGTCTTATATTAGTATTAAAAGTGAGAGAAAAGTAAAGACTAAGGGATAAATATGTTTACCTTGCTTGATTTGGTCACTACTGACAAGCTAAAGAAACACTTTCTCACTGATAATTTCAAATAATGTGTCAAAAAAAGTGGTAGAGTAATCATTAATCATCCACCTCCCCATGTTTAGGTATGAGTGGCCATGTGGGAACTTATGGAACTGAGACATTATCAAACAGGCCTTTCACATTCATCTTGGAAAAACTTAGTTTCTTACTCACAAAAGTAGAATAATCACATAGGTTGAGAATGAGATAACCATGCCGTTGCATGTGTGTCTATATATAACACAAATTGGGTCAAAATTGTCTTTCACACCTCTTAAATTTTGTCACCTATGGAAATATTAAATTTTGTAATTAATACAAACGTTAATTTTCAAAAAAGCTTTTAATAACTACAATTTATATGTGCTATCATATGACTTGTACATGCCAAGAAAAATTGGCCCTGAGGGTGCTAAAAGGCACCCTAGGCCTGCCTTGTAGCAGGTTTTGCTGCTGCTTAGGTCTAGGGAAGGCTCATCCATTTGTTATTTATTTTTTGATATTTTTTGATAGATTTTTTATTATTTTTATTAATTTTTATATGAATTAATGTTATGTAACAAGTATTATAAGGAAATAATTTAAAAAGGTATGGATCTAGGTATGGGATTTAAGTATGTATGAAGGGTTAAAATGTTGGATGCTCTATATGAAATGAAACATGTACGTCACATTCACCTCCTCATTTTGAACACCATGTATGTGGCATATCAGTTGCTATCATTTTCAAAATATTGAGTACTATGAATGAAACTCTGAATTTAATCAACACTGATAAATTATGTGGGATTGTTATTCTTTACAAACCACAAATTATGCGGGTTCTTTTTTCTAAGAATCATAGAATTTATATTAAAAATACAATTCATTTCATACATACATACATACATATATATATATATATATATATATATATTCCTAAAAAAATACAATTTAAAATGATTACAGACAACTCTAACAATATATAATAAAATTAAAATCTATAACATAAACAAAAAAATTTAATATATTTTACAATTTTTTCCACTCAAATTATATTGGATTCATATAATTTATTATTTTATACCATAAACTATTTTTAACCTCATTTAAATATCTAAACTATAATAAATTATATTTATGGCTTCAATTTTCAAAGCTATCCCATCGTACCACAAATATCTAATCTAATTTAAATTAAATTTATCCAATTGTATTTTAAGTTTTAATTTTTCAAAGATATGCCATCATACCACTAAGAATTGAGTTGTCAACCATTGAGATTGAAAACAACAAAAATCATGTCGATGTCAACAGGGGTTCAATTTAACGGTCACTTTTACTCATCAAAATTTTTTTTGTGACAGCTTTTAAGATAATGTCACCTTACACATGAATTTCATTTCTCATTTTTGAATTTCATAACTTTCATCTAAATAAAAAAATATTTATTTTCATATAATAAAAATATATAAAAATAAAGATATTATTAATATAAATGAAATCATATTCTATTAAGTGTGTGTAAATATATCTATAAAATGATATAACTTATCATAATATTTTCAATGTATTTAAATTATAGTTGAGTAGACTACCAAGATTCCTAAATGTGTGGGAAGAGTGACCTATTTTCTGATTGATGTAGTTCACTTGGGAAACATTTTCACATGCAAATGCTTTCAAATTAGGTAAACTACAATTCTATACCAAAAATTGGTTGAGACATGTGCAGAACAATAATGCTTTCAACCATTAACACAAAGCCCTATCCCTATTTCTTCCTTAAATTGTCCATGTTTGGGGGTAAAGGAAAGTCAAGACACCAATTTTAAATGGTTGCAAGGCTTTATTGAAAACACCATAGCAAGCTAAAACATAAATGGGCAACTGTTCAACTATGAAACATCCTGTAAGATGACAATCAACATAATAATAAAATATTACAAATTTAACCTGCAAGTTTATAGTTTTTGTGGGAAGATGTTTTGAAATGAAATAACAAAGACACACATTTCATCAATTACATGTTGTAACCTTTAACAAAAGAGCATCTAATAGGAGTGTACCCATAAAATAAGTGGAAACAAATCCATGATATGTAACCAAAAAAATTATTAGATCATAAATGTTTCAATAAGGAATCACAAACACTATTTTAATGATCTAAACACAAGATTTGAGTTTAAACGATAGTGTACACCTTATTCATAAAGGTAAAAATTAGCATTTATCATTTTTGAAACTCAAATCTATGACTATTATAAGATAATGCAATGACCATAGAAGAGATTCACACAAATATTTATGATATAGGAAAGGTTTGTTATAAAAATAAACCCTTTGAAAGATAGGGAAACACTGTTCTCATAATAAACCCTTATTTGGACTAAACTCTTAAATGAAAAAAAAACTTTTTAAAGGGAAAAAACACTGAAGAATGAAAAAAATTGGTTAAAATCAAAGGGAAAAGGACAAACCTAAGTTAGATTTAGATGATCAACCAAATCAAGATAAAAATCTCATAAATTGCAAAATAAAAAGTGTCATGCCTCTTTTCCATCTCTGAGCAGGAAGAAAAACCACTAGGTAAGTAGTGTCAAGGAAAATTATTCTTCCTTGATCATAGCACTGAGATCCATCTCCTCCACTAGTTCATAAACTTAGAGAGTTTCCCTTTACACCACATTTTTGAGTAAAAAGTTAACCAAAAACAATTCAAGAACTTTGAACTTTGCACCCACATAACATAAAGGAGATTTGCTGATGTGAGGTGAGTGTGGAGTCTTGTCACATTTCACCTTTGTTCCATCTCCTATATTAATGGCAGTAATAGTTGAAGAATAAAAATTTAAATTTAATTAAGTCATTAAAAATAAAGCCTTTAATTATTCTCACTACTATCAATGACTCAATGAGTCAGTAATCCTCAATTCATTTTTAATAGATTTTTTATAGTATGAATGGCAGGTGGTGGCTAAGTTGCTAGGAAATGTTTGAAGATTTTTTTTGTTAGGTTATTTTGATTCTATGTTTGGATATTAATTCCAATTTCCATTCCTCTATGTCATGCATGGGTTTGAAATCATATTATAATGTTGTCTTAAGGATTCAAGGAACATACTTTATATGGTATAGTCTCTTATTTTATTTTATTGTGCCTCTAAATCTGAAGTTTAGACACCATCACATTTTATTTGTGCATGTTCAGTCATGTGAGATTGTGACTATGAGAAATGACATGTCCACTTCTCACACCTAGACTCCAGTCCTAGACTCTGACTAGTCTCCGACTCTTGACCCCTAAAAATTAATTTTAAAATAGTTATTTTTTATTGTGAATGCCAATTTGATAGGTTGTATAATTTTTTTCCCATTGTCTGATATGGTTAAAAATATAATGTGACTATATTTTATGGGTAAAAACCTCAAAAATGTCTAAACGACTGTCAAATTTAACCCTAGACTGTGTCGGTGACTTGCACTTCCTACTCCAAGAAAAAATATTTTATACATGCAAAACATGGGATGAAAATATAGTATAAAACTCCATTATATGATGAAAAGTGGGTGCAAAAAAATAGTATGATGCCTTGAACTAGCCATTAATGGTGGCCAGTGTGAATAACTAATGTTCTGCCTTACTCCATTATGATGATGTGATTGGAAGCAACATATAAGACGTACAGGACCCATTCAGTGTTAAAGGGAGAGGAACCATCATTTGAACATGTAGCATGTTTAGTATAGGTGGGGATGTTATATTTAATTTAATTTAGATGTTAATTTTGACATGAGATTAATAATAATTTATAGGACTAAATAACATATTAGATTAAAATAAGATTTTTGTTTAAGTTAATTTGTAAATTTGGATAAAATTTCTATTTTGAGTTCATATATAAATTTGAATAAGAAGATAAGATTTGTATATGACATTACCTAAAAAATGTATTTGATATTTAATAATAATATTTTTGTAAAATTAATTTTATTTAGATATATATTTAACATATCATTAATATTCATTTAATATTAAAATAATTTTGTATACAATGATTGTTTTTATAAACATGATTTCTTACAAATATATGTTTGTATTATTAGTTTTAAGAATAATGGAGTTTTGTCCCTAATGAATAAATAAGTCTAAGTAGATAAAATTAGTAAATAATATGCAATAATTAGGCTACTAATTTGTAGAATTTGACTGTAGTTAGGGATTTTCTAAAAATAGTATTGAGAGAGAGAAAATCAAACTTATCTAATTCTATATTATTTTAACTATGACAAGGTCTTGAAATCTATGTGCAGGCTTGGGAGACAATCATAAATAGGAATCTGGAGTTCATTTCTTGATTGGATAGGACTGTCAAAAATAGGACACCCTATTGTATGGCGTTATAGTCCTAATCTTACCATTATTGTTCAATCTACTTATAGACATCGTATTTTTCTAGGTTTTCTTTGCAGCATATGTGTGAGCCTATGTAAAAAAATTCAGATCCTCATTGTCAGTGGAACTCCCTATAGAGTTGATTTTTCATGTGTTTATGTATTCTATTCAATTAAATGGAACTTTGGCAAATAGGTAAAATGGGCTAGTGTGCAAAGGATATGTTAGACACACTTCATACCCTGTGTGTGTGCATGCTACCTACATACTAATACTTTGAGGAGGGATCAAGCTATATATAGTTCTCCCGTTGAAGTGTTTAGTGAAATAGTGTGATGAAAATGTAAGTAAATGTGAAATCAAGTGTACTTAGAATGACTAAGGACTAGTATAAAGGTTTATATAAGATTGGAATACTATTATATGGTTGTATGCAGAGAATAGGCAAGAGTGCTTAAGTAGTCTTACTTGTATTCTTGCTTCTCTCTTGAAAATGAATGCCAAACCTTATAAATGGACTTTGACTGGCCTTTTATAGGGGATTTAATGATCATGGGTTAAATGAATTTGTGCTAGAAAAACATGAATTAGGATAAGAATCTAGGAGAAAATGATCATTAGAAGCTGAAATACACTTGGATAACAACACCAAAAATAGGACACCCTAAGTTTCAACACTGTAATACAAGTTTGGGCACTATTGTACAGGGTGTAGTAGACTTTGGGGGATGGATTTGTCATGAAAAAAGCAACCTAAGTCAACAAAGGTTCAATCTAAAAGGCTATAAATGACTAGGAAACTGTGAAAACATGCATATGAGGGTCAAGAGAGCAAGCAAGATAGACCTATAGATTGGGTGTCATTAGCCACACTCAAATTACCAAATTTTTCATTTTATATGACTACATTCCCCCCCCCCCTTTATTTTAGTGATGCAATAAAGCAAAATAATAAAATAAAGGAAAAATAGAAAGCATACCTAAACTTACCTATAAAGGTGAAGCTCATTAAGTTATGTGATGTTGGATGTGTGTAGAGAAATCACAGTGTAAAGTGTGAATTTGTAATGAAAAATATAGATTAGATCAGTCATTACTAGATACACTATATCTAAAATAAGAATATATAAAAGCTAGGTAAGAGAGAGAGGAAGAGAAAGGAATGAATACACCTCACTGAGTATGCGAACCAATAAAAAATCTATTATGATGTTGGATTGTGTTGGGTATGTGCTAAGTAATGTTGGATGATGATGTATCAAGATTAATATCATGAATGGAGTTGAGTGCTCAATTCCTTGTAAGTGATTCAAGAATGCAAAGGCAAGCCCTTTGGCTCCATCATCACCTACTAAATGAAGCTAATGAATCATGCATGCGTCAATTGATGTTTATACTATGTGTCTAATCCCTTTGAATAGGTAGCTCAAAAATATAAATGCTAGCTAGTCTTTTGACTCCATCATTGCCCCATGAAGTGAAGCTATGAAATGATACTAGTATGAAATGTATGTCATATGAGATGACTCCTAAATCCCATAAATGTATTGTGATATGACAATGTTGGCATGGATAGTTGAATGTATGTTAAAAACTAGGCCACTCTTGGCCACTTTGAAAGATAGAGATAGGCTTGTATGAAAGCCACTCTAAAACTAGTGAAATAGGCTTATATGGAATCCAACTTAGGAATTGAGGTACTCAGGTAGTTAATATTTTATGAAATCCAAACTTTAAAAAAGATGCCAACCACCTGTAGATGGAGTAAGGCATGCAACTACTGAGAAAATCTTGGAAAATAAACTAAAATCAAAAAAAGGGGAGGATCAGTGTGCTACACACATTGCCTCCAATCACCGGTGTCTAGAACATGGATTCTGATCTGGAAGTCATATCAACTACTTAATCTAAAATGGAAGTGATCTCCATCATTCCATGGATGATTCCCCTTATATCTTAATTCTTTGAGCAAAAACTATTCTAAACTTGTTAAATTTGGCCTATAATGAGTTGACAAACCTATGACTAAACTCACTTTTTTATCTATTTCTAGGAAAATTGATTTTTTTATTGTCTGGACAAGATCACCAAAAATAGAACACCTTGTTGTCCAATTCTATAATCCAACTTTGGTGCTCTTATCCAAGGTTAAATCTAGTAACTATTTGGGATTTTCTATTGTCTACCTAGTCTATTTTACCTGGTCTGATGTCTAGATTTTGTTTTGAGTGTTATAAAAACTTCTTTTTCAATAATTAAGATCTTTGATCTTTATGACAAAACCCCTATTTGTTGCCCCCTCTTCTAAAGGTAGGATTGAAGATGTTGCAATGACTTCCCTTAGAATAAATACCCCTGTAAATGTGTTAAGATGTAAATATACATGGTATAGTAATGATAATTGATAAGATATCTTGAGATATAGCAAGATTTGTATTGAGGGATTGTTAGATCAACAAGGGTATGAATAGATAGATATAACAATTTAATAACATGTGCAATGTAATGAACTAGAATCAAAAGTTTTTGTTGTTAGTTGCTAGTTTTTAGCAAGGAGGGATGGAGCATGATATCCATCATGGAATCAAATAAAGTAAATAAAAATGCATGATATAGATCATGGAATTACAAGCAGTTAAAATCAATCAAGCAACAAACACACAAAGCAAGAAGAAATAAGCATACTATAGTGGCTAAGGGGCCAAATAATCAAGGCACATGAGCACATGTCACTTAAATTGGAAAATAAGCATACAAGGCATGTTCCAATGCCACATACACATATAATTTAAACAAGCAAGTTGGTGTGGAAGCCCCAATAACATAGAGGAGTATAGGCAAAGGGCATTGGAAAATGTCCTATGGCACACACATGAATAGAAGAGAAGGACATTGGCAAATGTCCTAAAGCACATATAGGAGACAAGCAAAAATTGAAAATGCAATCCAACAAACTATTCTAAGCAAGAAGAGAAAGCATGTAATAACTGGAAAGATATAATCACATCTAACTAATCCAAGCAAGAGTGAAAGTATGCAAGACATGGCTAGTACAAGACTAGGTATATGTTAAGAGATACATAAGTGTTAGACATGTTTAGTGCAAGACTACATAATTTTTTATACTATGATTTTTTTTTTAAACATGATTTATTACAAATATATGTTTGTATTATTATTTTAAAGAATAATGGAGTTTTGTCCCTAATTAATAAATAAGTCCGAGTAGATAAAATCAGTAAATAATATGCAACAATTAGGCTACTAATTTATAGAATTTGACTGTAGTTAGGGATTTTCTAAAAATAGTATTGAGAGAGAGAAAATCAAACTTATCTAATTCTATATTTTTTCAACTATGACAAGGTCTGGAAATCTATGTGTAGGCTTGGGAGACTCATAAATAGGAATATGGAGTTCATTTCTTGATTGGACAAGACCATCGAAAATAGGACACCCTATATTATAACATTATAATCCTAGTCTTGTCATTGTTGTCCAAGGTACTCATAGAGATCTGATTTTTTTGGGTTTTGTTCAAGCATCTATGTGAGCTAGTGTACCAAATTTTAGATTCTCACTATCAATGGAGCTCCTTGTAGATCTGATTCTTCATGTGATTGTGTCTTCTATGTAATTAAATGGAACTTTGGAAAATAGGTAAAAGGGGTTACTATGTAAAGGATAAGTTTGATGCACTTCACACTCCATCTATGGGCACACTACTTACATACTAATACTCTGAGGAAGAATCAAACTATATGTAGTTCTCCCACTGAAGTTCTTGGTGTAATAGTGTGATGAAAGTGCAAGTAAATGTGAAACTAGGTGTACTTGAAATGACTAAGGAGTGGTATAAAGGTTTAAATAATCTTAAAATACTATTAGATGGATGTATGCAGAGAATAGGGAAGAGTGCTTCAGTAGTCTTGCTTGTATTCTTGCTTCTCTCTTGAAAATGAGTGTCAACCCTTCTAAATGGAATTTGAATGGCATTTTATAAGGGATTTAATGATCATGGGTTAAATAAATTTGCACTAGGCTGACATGAATTAGGATAAGGATTTGGAGAAAATTATCATTAGAAGCCAAAATACACTTGGACATAGTGCCATAAACAAGACACCCTAAGTTTCAACGTTGTAGTCCAAGTTGGGGAACTGTTGTCCAGGGAGAAAGAGACTTGGGGGGATGGATTTTTCATGGAAAGAGTAGCCTATTTCAGCAAAGGTTTAGTCTGGAAGGCTATAGATTACTAGGAAACTATGAAAACATGTTTATGAGGGTCAGGAGAGTAAGCAAGATGGAACTATGGATTGGGTGTCATTAGCCACACTCAAGTTACCAAATTTTACATTTTATATGACTACAATGTTCCATGAATTTGAATTTATAACAATAATGTATATGATTAATAAATAAATTTAAAATTATTATAAATTATTTTATTTAAATGTAGTTTCAACAAATATTTACTTGTCCTTAGAACCATAACATTTCTATGGATAAGTGAGTCTGTAGCTCTTACAGATACGAGATTTAATGTCTAACTTCATACATTTAGAGGAAAATATGGTGGAGGCTAAAAATTTAAATGGTCATTATTTATTTATTTTTAAATATGTTTAAAAAAAATCTCTTATGAATATTTTAAGAGACTTTCAAATATCTATTACATGTATATATAACATCGAAGAACTTGCAAAATTAGAGGCTTCCCAAATTTGGCTTAATTTCATAGTGATTTGAACATTATATTCTAAGGTGTACATGATATTATAAATCATTTAAAACATGGAAGATAGGCATAAAATATAAACTCTCATTGCCAATCAAATCTTATCCATAGCTTATTTTGTCTTACAAACAAATAGCAATGAGACAATCCATGCATTAAATATAAACAATATGGATTTTTGTAATAATATTATATTTTTAAATTAAATTATTAAGGATTATGAACATGTGAAGGCTTTTACGATGGGTTTTATTAGATTATTATTTTTTTCAAAATTTTACTTTTGTGTTTGATTAATTAATCTAGAAGATCCCCATAAAAGTTACAATCAGATAACTTCAAGATTTGAAAATACTATTCACACAACATAGAGTTCAGTGTGAGCTTTTTGACACTTTTTGAATGGTCAAAAACCAAGTCCATGAGAAAATGTTATGCGCTATGGAAAGTTTGGTCTCAAAAAGGGATGATGTGGTGGAATGTTGAAAGAACAAGTATCACAATGTAAAGATAACACATGGAAAAAATATAAGGATATTAAAAAAAGTATTTACGTCAGTCTTCAATAATCATAAAGGTCAAAATAGACCCCACTATTTACTGGCTGGGAGCCCTCAACCAAAATTGACTCACTCTTTTGATAGAGGGGAGTCTTTTATCACCATATTTTAATTACTCTTTATAAATTAATTATCTTATATGTTATTATAATTATTATGGTTGCAGATGTGGGACTATCTAGCGAATAATATCACACCCTAGCCATATAATTTCCATTAAACATTTCTAAATATTCATATTTAATTTCCATCAAGATATCTTAATATATCTTTTTATTCATATATTTCCACATATCCATGTTAACCCATCATGATAGTCCTTATTCACAAAAATGTGCATGTCTATATATTCCAAGTCTATTTTATTCATAGTTTAGTTCCAACCATCAAATATCCAAACATAAATTCAAATTAAACCAAATTATCAATACATGGATTGCCACATGGGTAGCACGAAAGGAGGGGGGATTGCATGTCTAGATGGACCAACTTACAAGAAACGGTGACTCAAATTAAAACATAGAACTTGCCTTCCTCCTAAGCATGTGGGATTTTATTCCCAAATAACACATACAAGCATGAAAAAGTGGGATCTAGACCTAAGACTTTGGGTAAACTGATATATTCACCTAGCCAGCTTAGATCAACATTGAAACATATAAACATGTACATTATTTTTTATTTCGGGTATGCAAAAATAGAGTTGTCTATTAAAATAAAGAAAGTTTTTGGAGTGCAATCATTGTAGGTACAACCTTTTCAACTATGGAATTCTATTCTGCTTAAGAATGTAGGTTATATGATATAGATATTTACTATGATCACACTCAGAAGAGTTTTTTAATGATTCTTAAGAGTTTTAATTGATATAAACACTCAGAAGAGTGGACCCAAAGACGTAGCCAATTGTTGAACCTCGTAAATAATTTCCTAAGTCACTATCATTTATTCTCTATTTTTTTATTTTCTATTTTTAGAATTAAATTATTCAGTTAAAGCTAATTTGAAATAAGTTAAGGGAAAAAATGAGATTAATTATTCAGTTATTCATCCATTTCAAGTTCACTGCAAAGTTTACAACTTTATTTTTTGGATCAATTTGGTATTAAAACTAGTGATCAAAGATATATAACATTGTTTGTCATTATAGTATAGTATTTTATGTTAACCAGGTCTAAATTAAGGTGTGATGAAGGAGAATTTATAGATTTTGATTCTAAAATTGGTATGAGACGTGCAATCCAACAATCAAGTATGGGATCTGAAATGTCTGAGGTAGATTTCTAACATGCTTTCCTTAGTATGAAAACCATGATTGAGGAAATATATGAGGAATGTATGAAGGAGAAAGCAAAGGAAGATAAAATTGAAGGAGAAGATACTCCTCTTTCGCCTTCTAAGAATGTCTCTTCTTTTGTAGATGGTAAAAATATCCCATACTTGAAATTAGATGTTAAATTTGATTTACCAATTTATAATGGTGAGCTAAGTATAGAGAAATTGGATAACTTGCTCAAGCAAATTGAGATATATTGTAGGATTCAGAATATTGATAGTGAGGAAGCCAAAATTCAATTGGATACTCTTTGTATGGATAGTAAATCACTCATTTGATGGGAGAGTAAGATTTAGGAGGATCTCAAACAACATGGTAAGGTGATTCCTCTTGGAATGATTTTGTATCTGAGTTGAGAAATAAATTTTATCTTTTGGGTTATAAGCAATAAGCTAATATGGTCTGACAAAATTTAAGACAAAATAAAGGTCAGTGTGTGTAAGACTATGCTTATACTTAGCAGTTTATAAAGAAGGAATTAATGTTAGGCATTCCTCTTTATAGTCCAAAAACATTTTTGAAGTATATTAGAGGTTTGTAAATCTATTTGAGGCATATTAATCTTTTGTTTAGTCCTTCTAACCTTGATGAAGTCTATGTGAAAACTAGTTATATGGAATCTAAGGGTATGATGACTAAGGAAGGCTATGGGAAGAAGTCTCATAATCCAATTGAAAGAAAAAACAAAGTTAAAGGAAAGGGTAAGAGTAAATATACTTACATGGCTAAGAAAGAGAAAGGCAAAATATTTTATAATTATTGTAAGAAGAATCATGCTGAGGTTAAGTGTTGGAAACTCCATCCAGAACTCAAACCAAATAGGTTCTAGAATAATAAGAAAAAGAAGGCTAATGATGTGGTTCAACAGGACCTGGGATCTGAATCTGGTGATGAAATAAAGGTGGCTGCAATGGGTCTTCAAGGTTTAACTTCTTCCTCTTCTAACATTAAACCTTCTCTTGTTGCTTCTTCTTCTAAAACTAAATCTAATCATGCTAAAAAGAAAAAGAATGAGATTTTCCACATAATATTTATATCTAAACATACTAAAATAGACACTCTTTTTTATATTAGATCACAAGCTAATCTTATCTCTGAAGAGGTTGTTAAAAACATAGGACTGAAAACTAAACAACATCCAAAACCATATTCTTTAGGATGGGTGTGTGACAATGTAAGATTGTAAGTCATGAAAACATGCAATTTGAGGTTTGTTATTACTTCTAAATTCATTGATGAAGTATAATTAGATGTGGTTCCTTTGGATATTTATGGAATTATTTTGGGTAGTCCATACTTATATGATAAAAAGGAAATCTTTTATAGAGAAGAGAACAAATATGTGATTTTAAAAGATGGAATTGAATTCATAGTAATATCCCATCATGTTGAGGCCAATTTGACTCTAGTTTTTGTAGGGAAAATGAAAAACTTGTAAACATAAGTAAGATTTTTGTTTTCATGGTTGTAAAAGCCAAGGATGATGAAAAATCCAAGGCTTTAGAGGGCTGTGATCCTAAACATAAATTTGAGATAGAAAAGATTATTTATAACTACAATGGTTTTTTTTAGGAGCTACAAGGTTTACCTCCTAAGAGGGAAATTCATCATGATATTCAATTGCAATAGGATGCCTCTCTTCCTAACATTGGCATGTATAGGTTGTCTATAGTATAAAATAAATAAATAAAGAATTAGGGGATGGAGTTAATTGAGAAAAGGGTCATTCGACCATGTACTTCTCCATGTGGTTTGCCTATCATCTTGGTACCTAAAAAATATGGTAAATGGTGGATGTGCATGGATTTTAGAGATTTGAATAAAATAACAGTTAAAAATTGCTACCCTCTTCCTCATATTAATGATTTATTAGATTAATTGAAAAATGCAAAGTATTTTACTAAGTTAGATCTGATAAGTGGTTATCACCAAGTAATAATAAGTGACCATGATAGTTGAAAAACTACTTTTAAAACTAATAAAGGTATTTTTGAATGGCTTGTTATGCCTTTTGGGCTTTGTAATGCACCTGCCACATTTATGTGGGTTATGAATGATGTGCTAAAACCATTTATGGATGATTTTTTAATTATTTACTTGGATGATATTTTAATCTTTATTAACACATGGGAAGATCATCTTAAACACATCAAAAAAAAGTCTTAGATACTTTACAGAAGGAGAAACTATTTTCAAAGATGTCCAAATGTGAATTTGCAAAAACATATTTCATTTATTTAGGTTATGCTGTAGGGAATGGTTCACTAAAAATAGACCATAAAAATGTTTCAACCATAGTAAATTGGTTAAGGCCTAATAATAGAAAAGAGGTTAAGAGTTTTCTTGGATGAGTTCTATTTTGGAGGAAATTTATTGCTAACTTTTCTTATATTGCATCTCTTTAACAAGCTTTAACAAGTTTTAAATAGGTCTTTCAATGGGAAGGAAAGCATGAAAATGTATCTAAATATATCGAAGGTTGTATTCTTTGTTCTAAAAGTAAACCTAGTAATCAGAAGTTAGGATTGTATAAACTTCTTCCTATTCCTAATCATCCTTTGGAAATTATTTTTATGGATTTTGTATGAGGTTTACCTATGTCATGAAGAACACATGATTATCTATATGTGATTATGGATAGGTTCATCAAAATGTGTATTTTGGTTCCTTGTATTAAATAGGTTATTGGGAAGGATACTATACATTTATTCTTAAAAAATGCTTAGATCCATTTTACATTACCCACTTCTATTATATATGATCATGATTCTTCATTCATCAGTGATTTATGGTCAACTTTATGGGACTTGATGGATACTAAGCTAAAGAAAAGCACTTCCTTTCATCCACAAACTGATGGGCAAATAGAAGTGGTCAACTAAACGATGGCTCATCTACTCGGGGAGTATTGTGGTAAACATCCTAAATTATGGGATAAACATTTATATTTGTGAAACACTCTTATAATCATGTTTTACATTATTCTGCTTTAAATTCTCCTTTTGATTCTTGTTTTGGTTATTTAGCTAAGTCTCCTTTGGACTTCTCTTTTAGAAAAGAATTTGACTCAGTGGTGGATGGAAATAGTGATGTCGAGAAGGTTAAAAAGATTATTCAAAGAATTCAAATGATCCAAGAATAGTTAGAGAAGATACAAGCTAAATATAAGCTAGTCATGATAAAAACTGAGTTGATCATCAATTTGAAGTTGATGATCAAGTTTGGCTTCACATCAACAAGGAAAGATTGAAAGGTGAAGGTAGAAAATTAAAACCAATTAGGTATGTTCCATTTAGGATTTTGTAAAAGATTGGTACAAATGATTTTTTATTGGATTTATATTCTTATATACAAATTTATTCAGTGGTAATTATGGAAATCTTGAAATTGTATGAATATCTTATAATCATGGATCAAGATGAGAGTATTCAAGTTCCTAATGTTGATGATTTTATTCTTGAATTTCTTCATGAGTTGCATGAATATGTTTTTATTGACAAGAAAACTAGGACTATGTGAAGGGATGATGTTGAATATCTTCATGTTGGTTTTAAAGGAATGCATCAAAATAAGTCAAAATAGATGGAAATCAAAAAGGTGAGGGAAAAATACCCTCACTTGGTTGATAGTTAAGTCAAATTTTGGATGTCCAAAAGTTCTTAGTGGGGAGGAGTGATCCAAATGATCCCCATGAAAGTTTTGATCTGATAAATTCAGTATTTGAAGAGACTATTATCACAATATAGAGTTTAGTGTGAGCTTTCCATCTCTTTTTGAACGGTCAGAATCCAAGTCTATTGGCAAAAGTAATGTGCTATGAAAATTTTAGTCTCAAAAAGAGATGATGTGGTAGAATATTCAAAGGACAAGTGTCACAATGTAAGTATGACACATGGAAAAAATATAAGGATATTAAAAAGTTTATTTATGTCAGTCTTCAACAAGCGTAAAGGTCAAAATGGACCCCCTATTTACTGGTTGGGGCCCCTCGGCCAGAATTGATTCATGCTTTTGATGGAGGGGAATCTTTTGCCATTTTATTTTAATTACTCTTTATATTATAATTATCTTATATGTTTTGCTAATTATTTTGGTTGTAGATGTGGGACTATATAACCAATAATACCGCATCCTAGCCATATAATTCCCATTAAACATTTACAAATATTTCTATTTAATTGCTACCAAAATATCTAAATATATATTTCTATTCATATATTTCCACATATCCATATTATCCCATCGTGACAATCATTATTCAAAAGAATCCTCATGTCTATATATTCAAAGTCTATTTTATTCATGGTTTAGTTACAACCATCAAATCTCCAAACATGGCTTCAAATTAAACCAACTTACCACTACGCATGGACTACTACATGGGTAGTGCAAAAGGAGGGGGGCTCACATGTCTACATGGACCATCTTACATGGAATGATGCCTCAAATAAAAACATATAACTCACCTTCCTCCCAGGCATGTGGAATTTTGTTCCCACATAGCACATACAAACACAGAAAAGTGGGAACTAAACCTGAGACTTGAGAGTAAAATAATATATGTGCCCAACAAACTAGGATAGGAATTGAAACATATAAACATGTACATTATTTATTATTTGGGGGATACCAAAATAGATTTGGACTTTAAAATAGATAAATATTTTGGAGTGCAATTGTAGTAGGGGCATCCTTTTCAATTATGGAAATATATTCTGCTTAGGAATATAGGTTATGTGATATAGAGATTTATTGTGATCACACTCAAAAGAGTTTTGTAATAATTTTTAAGAGTTTTAAATAATCAGAACACTCAAAAGAGTGAACCTGGGGACATAGCAAATTAGTAAACCACGTAAACAATTTCCTCAGTCAGTGTTATTTATTCTCTATTTTTTTATTTTCTATTTTTAGAATTAAATTATTGAATTAAATCCAATATGAAATAGGTTAAGCAGAAATTGAGATTAATTATTTAGTTATTCATCCATTTCAAGTTCACTGCAAAGTTTATAACTTAAATTTTTGATCGATCATTTTAAGATGACTTTATTTATTAATTAATGTATATGGTTCTCTATCTTTGTGTGTGTGTGTGTGTGTCCTTAGGGTAATAATTATGCATAAATATGATGGTAAACATGAAAAGTGATCCACTATGAAGGAAAGTAAAAGAGATTTCAAACTAAAAATGCTTTCTCGATCCTCGCTTGGATCTTTGCATCATATCTTTGGCTCCAAAGCTTTTGATCTAGCTATGATTTCTACTCAAAATCAAGAAGATGATGAAGAAAATAAATTAGAGCTAATAATGATTGATTATTTACAAAAAAAAATTAGGTAGTTTATTTGATAGTGTTAAAGGTGGCATTAAGATTTTTGCCCCTAAAAAATCACTAGCTAGGGGTTTTTTAGTCCCTTTCAATTCTATGACCATAGAGAATCATAGATCATAATGTTTCATTTTTGTTGTTATTGATATTGTCATTAGTCCTGTCATTGAGGAAATATGAGTTTACTAGGGTTGTGTAAACTCCTCTAACCCTTTCCACAGTTGCACCAAGTTTTTCTTTTCTTAACTTTAGGGATCCACCTCTTATCTAATTTTGACTCTAGTGTAAAACATTCATTTCATCCCCTCCACTCCTCTTAGGGATTGGCTCAATCAATCGAAGATCCCTCTCAGACCAAGCCCATATTTAGCAACCAGATTTTTTAGATGGGCATATTCATATTTCCTTCTCTAACAACTCTCCCATTCTCTATTTTTGAGATTACTATTTTAGAGATGGAGTTAGTGATTTATAAAAACACCTTGTTTAGAAAGTGTTTTGGCCTTTCTCTATCCATAACCAAGCTGATATGTTGGAGTAATTTATATTTTTTTTATAGTCCTACATTTATATCTATGTAGTTTAAATTAGGTGTGAACTTAAAAAAGATGTTTTTTCTCCTTGCCCTAGAATGGAAATAATAAACAAAACTTAAAGGAAATAAAGCGAGCTTTAAGGACATGTATTGAGAGTTAAGAGGGCACCTGACTAAAACCATATAATTATGAAGTCCCCAAATGGTGGAAACCATTAAAAAAATATGTTTAAAGTATAAAATTACATAATTAAAATAACTTATAAGATTTACTAAACCTTACATAATGTATAAAACATGCTCCAAGAGAAATACTAACTTTTAAAAATGATAAATATTTTACTGATTGCTTGATCTCTTTGTAATGCTTATGAGTTCTAAATAAAATGATAAGAATATCATGTGTAATCCAAATGTGTAAAATGAATGACAACACTTATTTTCTTATAGTTAACATTTTGATTCAAGTTTAACATTATTAACATCCATACCATCTTCCAATGGATAGAATTTAAAAAGAGGTCAAGATTGCATTTCTTGCTCTCCTTCTCTCTCCCTACCTATATCAAGTTTTGTATTTGTAGATTCATTAATTCTTATAGGCATGCCAAGAACATTGTTGACATTT